>APFE031272864.1:0-19158 GCA_000404065.3 Pinus taeda | reverse complement strand
AGTTGGAGAAATTCAAGTTAGAAGTCTTTTTGAAGTCATGCAAGAGTTATCCCTTAAATTAAGGAGATAAGATTGAGTTATATTTGAGTTGTAATTAGTTAATTCATTTTACTGAGTGAAGTCCAGTTAAATTAGTTCCAAATTGTTTGAGGAACTAATAGTGAGTTAACAATTAGTTGATGCATTAATGCACTCAAATAGTGCTACTCCAGTTAACTGAAGATTCCCTCATCAGAAACTCATGCATGTCTATTCTGAGAAAGACCTAGTTGATATTAATGTTCAAGGATAGTGTACTATCAGTTGCATGTGTTTTCTCATGGAGAAATCTCATGCATACAGTCAAGGATTCATCCTTGACGATTGCGCAGTTTTCAAGGCTTGGATTTCCACTTGGTAAAAGGCTAATCATCCATAAGGAACAGTGCAAGGAAATAAGAACTTGGAGAGTAGAGAGGAAGGCTCGAGAGAAGCCAAGATTGCCTGTGAGCATCTGTGAGAATTGTACTGAGAGTTGGCTAGCTATGGGAGCTAAGGCTTTGTATAATTCCTATGTATTTCCACCATGTATGATAATACAATAGTGTGGGGTTTTTAGCTGAGTCTTTCCCAAAATTATTTTCATGTGTATTGTACCATTGATTCTTCTTCTTCTAGTTATATTGTTCAGCTCGATCTTTAACCTTCTGCAGATTGATAGTAGAAGTAAGTTATAGTATTCTAATTTTATTTATATTGTGTTATCGGGTTAACCTATCACATATTTGACCTATGCACTCTCTAACACTGGTATCTTTTTGACACCAATGTCAACAATGATGCATGTCACTACAAATTTACTTCATTTTGTTTAGCTCTTTTAGGAGGCAACATGCTACACTCCTAAAAAATCTTATCACATGAATTAGAAACATCAATGGAATCAGATTTCAAACTTGAACCATTTTCTTGAAAGGCTTTAGATTCTTCAACACCTTCATGTTTGATCATTAAGAATGCAAAGTTCTGACTAGCATTAACAATCCTCTTCATTTGTCTTGCATTTACAAGAGATACATTCAACTTCTTGTTGTGTGCTCTAACAATTTACTCAATCCCATTCTTGAACAAATGATATGTGTTCTCATGGTGATGAAAAATATCTCTCCTATCATATAGATATGGGATTCCCAAAAGAATATCACATATATCAATTGGAATTACATCAAGCTCTACCTCATCTAGAAAGTTTGCAGTGATTACGAATTTCAATTTACATATTTTTGTCACCTGCAATTTTGCATTGTCACGTATCCAACCTAAAGGATAAGGCTTAGGATGAGGAATGGTTTCTAGTTCAACTTCTTGAAAATGTCTTCTGAGATATATTTTCTTGTGAACCACTATCAAACAATGTATCTATCTTGGTCTGTTTTGGAATAACTCTAATATTGAAAAGCTTTATTCTTGTTTTTTCATCTTAATTTTCATTGAGACAATTTGAAGAACTAGTACTTGCAATGTCCTTACCTTTCAAATCCATGGTTTTCATCTTTGTTTCATCTCTAGAATTTGAACTTAAGTTATGTTACGTAGTTGCAGATATCTTCTCCTTCTCCTTGTTCTTCAATTTTTTGCGTCTCTTTTCTGGATGAATTTTCCAGCAATGATCCTCATCATGGACATCTTTGGAACAATGTTTACATGTAATTTTTTCTTTCTCCATATTGATGCAAACATTCTTCTTCCCCTTTCCTTTGAACTTACATTTTCCTTTTTCTCCAAACTCAAAGGAAATCTCACTAGTTTCTTCAAAAACATTTTTCCCTCTTGCCTCTAAATGAGTTGCCTGAACACAAACTTCATCTAGTTTGTAGGGTTAAAAATGAGAATGGTATATCTCAACTAACCATACAATCATCCAATATAATTGAGAAAAGTATCTTGTGAGGACAAATCTATACCCAAATTCAAAGCTCTTTTCCTAAATTCTTGAGTATAAGATTACACATTTATCCGTTTAGCTTGCCTAAAGTTCTACCAGTCCATAATAGATTTCTACATGTATGCTAATGTATAAAATTGACTTCTTATTGTAACACAAAAATCATTCCAAGAGGATAAAACCTTACCATGTTTCTTCATGTCCTCTTGAGTTTTGGCTTCCCACCAAATTAGTGTTGCACCTTCCAATCTAAGAGAAGCAAGCTAAATCTTGGTTTCATCATCTTTGATTCTTTGTATCTTGCAATACACTTCAATCTGACAAATCCAATTATCTAATATTTCTCCATTTACCTCTCCATTGTACATAGTCAGTTCAAACTTAATATTAAGCTTAAGCAAAGGAGTTTTACCATGACTTTTTGAGGATTTTGGATGTGTTTGTGAAAGGGTAGAAGAAGTTGAAGATGAGGAGGAAGATGGAGATGACGATGATGATGGAGGTGAAGGTGGGTTGTCAACATTCCCTCCATTCCCTTTTGGATTTTTGTCTCATTTTCCTCCATGAGGTTTTGAGTTGTCTCCATAAATTTTGGAATTCGTCTCCTCATATAGAACTTTAACCATATTTGAAATCTCAAATAATTGTTTTCTAAAAGTCTTCTCATCTTCAAACATCTCTTCAGGACCTTATTCATGTACCATGAATATTGAAGCTTTAGTAGTGTTTTTTCTCCTTGAAACAATTTTAGATCTTAACTCCACCAATTCTCCTTCTCCTCTCTTGAGCTTCAAACTTGTAAGCATCAGAAAAACACTTGCAAACAAATCAAATCTTCACAAAACTTGTTGCTGAGATACAAAAAATGATCTAAATGTGTAAACGTGAATATTTTAAACAATTTGCAAGCTAAATTTATATGTGTAATGGGTAGAGGATCAACTTACTAAACACATAAACAAGTAAATTTAAACCAAATTTTACAGCCAAACATAGAAAAAACCAGGATATCTAAAACACATAGCACAAGCATGATAAATGAGTTCACCCCTCTCTTGGGCTACATCTTCTGGTCCAACTTCCAATGTAGGGCTTCTTTCATTAAAAAAGCTCAAAAGTGTGTTTACATTATTTATACTACTCAAATATCAAAAATCGTGTCTCCAATGGATCCAACACTATCAAAAACCCATGTTTTGGTTCTGTTTTGCACCTCATTTGGCCAAAACTTGAGAAAGTTATGCTTGTTTCATCTTTTTCCCAACTTATGCAGCTAACCATCCTACAATTAAGCCTCAACCTAGCTCAAGCGCCCCAAATGCAGAATTATCACACCAAACCTGGAAAAAATCATGCCCGGTGAGCGAAAGTGTAGGACCATTAAAGGTTCCATTAAGCCCTAGTCTTGAAAATCCTGGACGCGTGACGACCATATGACCACATAGGGTGTCAAATGTTTAAGGTGTTGTTTGGCCACCATATGGTGCATGCTCTTGGTTACATACAACACATATGAAGGTGGGTAAGCCCCCTTCTCTGCACGTGCTAGTGGTCTCATTACGGGGTCATATGGCCTGGGGCTGACCCCCTTAACCCTTTGTGCCATGGTTTACGGCTGCGCTAAACTTTTGGGCATATGGATGTGTATTGGGTTGTGTTGCAAGCTATGAGGGTTGGGCTAGGCCCTAGCCCTTGGCCCCTCGCCCATGGTCCTATGGCTTAGGGGTGGCCAAGGGCTAGGGAATAGCCTGACGCCTCCCCAAATGTGCCATTCACCAACATTCAAATGTAATATGCATTCATCATATATCAAGTAATAATGTGGTGGAACAATGGTATTGTACTTTGTTGATTGGTATGAGGTCCAAGGTTCGAACCCAAGGGGTGACGTTCGGCATCCAAAAAAATTTTGGCCTCCATGAAGAAGCCACATGGTAGCCACTAGTTGGCCCACGTAGCACTCACTCATTGGGCAACTTCACCAAAACCATTAACCAATAGAATTACACCATGTAACTATCTAGTCACCTAATGCCAAGTGTTGACCAATAATTGGCCAATGGAGGACCAGTTAGCATGCCATGTTGCGGCTCAGGAAACGTATGGATTGCTGACTGGGTGCACCTATAACTTTTTTTCCAATTTTTTTAGTTGTTTCCCAAATCTATCAGAACACGTTTTTGGGAGCATCTGATATCAGATTTGAGTGAAACGAGTTGCGTTGGATTTAAATTGCCGAGATCTATCTAATCGTATAGGTTTCTAGCTCTGTCACATAGTTTCAATTTTGAGCATTATTTGATGCACTGGATCACTGATGAAGAAGGAAACAACATATTTGAGCCTAAAGTAGTCATATAAACAAGAACCTGATAGCTACAAAATTGATTAATTTCATAGTATCTCATTAAGTGGAAGAACTTACCCACTGAAGATTCCACATGCGAGGATGAGAAGTTTATGCAGAAGCATCCAAAACTACTTAAGCATTGAGGACACCATTATTTTGAAGGAGAGGGCCATGTTAGGTCCGTATAATACTAGTGTATCCCCCTTATTTTATTGTTAGTGTATCCCCCTATTTTTATTGTTGTGCCCATGTATCCCCCATGGTGTTATTGTTGTGCCCCATAGAAGCCACTATTGTTATTGTTGTTCCATTACATTATTATTGTTATGTAGGCTCTAATTATATTGTGACCCCTTAGGCTCCTATATATACCAAGGAGGTATTATGATTTTTATCATCCAAGAATTTTTCATTTATGTAATGTCAAGGATGTCCCCCCCTCAAAGAGGATAATTTTTAAGTTGTTGATCTATCTTTTCTTCTTCTTCTTGGGTTGGTTGCATAAAAATTTATGTGCCTAATAGTGGTGAGTTGAAGAAGCTTATGTTGAGGTAGTTTCATGTCAAGCCATATTTAGGCCACCCAGGATATCAAAATACTTTGAACGTTTTTAAGAAGTTCTACTATTGGTCGAGTTTGAAGAATAAGGTGGTTGAGTTTGTTGCAAGGTGCTTGGACTATCATCATGTGAAAGTTGAATCCAAGCATCTATATGGTCTATTGTAACCTATTCTGATTATAGAATGGAAATTGGGGGTCATTTCCATGGACTTCATTACAAGATTCTCGAGGGAATCGAGGCATCATGATTCCATCATGGTTGTGGTTGACAAGATGAGAAAGACAGGTCACTTCATCGCAGTGAAGTCTACTAATTCAACTAGTGAGGTAACTTAGATCATCATTAGGGAGATAGTGAGGTTGCATGGAGTTCCCAAGAAGATTATATCAAACAAAGATGCCAAGTTTGCTTCCAAGGTTTGGAAGGATTTTTTTTCTGGCTTAGGGATAGAGTTAGCCTTCAGTACAACTTATCATCCAGAAACATATGGAGAGACAGAGAGGGTTAACATGATTCTTGAGGATATGTTGAGGATGTATGTCATGCATCAACTAAGGGAGTGGGAGGAGTATCTTCCATTGGTGGAGTTTTCTTATAATAATGGGTATTAAGTTTCCTTGAAAATGAGTCCATTTGAGGCTCTCTGTGGGTGGAGTTGCAATACTCCTATCACCTAGAGTAATCTAGTGAAAATGTTGTTGATTGGACCAAATATGTTGGCTAATATGGAGTAGGAGATATATGTTATTAAAAGAAATTTGAAGGAATCACATGGTAGGTAGAAGAGTTATGCATACCAACATAGAGAATTCAAGGAGTTTCAGGTTGGGGAGCATGTGTATTTTCACATCAAGCCCAAGAGGAGATCCTTGAGGATTGGGTCATGTGCCAAGTTGGAACCTTAGGATTGTGGGCCTTTTGAGATCCTGAAGAGGATTGGAATAGTGGGTATGCTTGCATTGTAGCCAAGAGTGAAAGTCTATAATGTTTTCCATCTTTCACTACTTATGAGACATGTGCAGGATGTTGATCATGTAATTGATTGGTTTGTATTATTGGTGGAACTAGAGGGAGAGTTCTAGCCAGAGCCAAAATGCATATTGCAGCATAAACAACTCATGCTTTAGAACTAAGAAATAGAGAAGGTTAAGGTGCAATGGAAACACTTTGGGAACAATAAAGCTACATAGGAAATGGCTAATCAAATTTGAGAATTATATCCTTATTTATTTTCTTATTGAAGAAAATGAGTTTTTGAAATATATATATATATATATATATATATTGTTGGCTTGTTGGAGCCTGGCCCAGGTTCATATGTAATTTAGCCAAACAAATCCCAGTATTACTGGCCCTTTCAGAAACATTCCGCGGAGTGCAAATTGAGGTCTCACCCGAAGTAGTATGGGAGGGTGCTAGATCTAGGTTTCTGTACCCTGGAGATGTCTAATGAGTTTCAAGTGGTCTGTGGTTCGACCCTGTGTGCACGTCGCTACACACACTTACCCGTACCTCGCAACCTGAGATGTTGCCTTCGCGTAGCCCTACTCGAGGGTCGAATGTTGTTATTACCCAATCCTTTACTAGTATTATGTTGTTATTTAACTAACTTAGCTTACTTGCATGTGTAAAGTATACTTAGCAATCTAAATCATTCATACAGGTGCGTAGAGTAAATAAACAATACATTTGCAATTTATATCAAACATGTAATAACCCAAGAATAGATACACATAATTAAGATAAAAATTCTCTTTATTATTCTCTTTCTCAGTTACAGACTTGACTCTACCCTGCGCACTCAGCTGTAGGGGTCCGTGCACTTAGCTACGGACTACTAGGCCTCTACACACTCAACTATAGAGCCTTCTCCTACCCCATGACACAAGACACACTTAGGCTCTTGCTCTCTACTTCTACTTCGCTTCTACCTTTCCATCTATTACTTCATTTTCTTTTACACTTATAGCCTTGCTCTATTTATACAATCCCATGGTTCGCGGACCATGGTAGGTTGACATTACATTACAAGACTAGGGCGGAAAACCCTGTGACTTTATCATACATTTTGCGCTCCGCACCCGTAATTCATGGAGTCTTTACAACAAAACTTGGGCTTTGAGCCCCAAAACATGCCTTGGGGGGATTCCATGCCCAACAAGCCCCCAACACAAACATCGTGACTTGCCCTCGAGTCATTCGGTCGTTGGGGCGATCTTGACGTAGAGTCCCTCCAACTGTTCTCGAACAATACTGAGATCCACAGTGCATTGAGCTACTGCTTGCTGAATTTGTTGCATCTGCTTTTTTTGAGACCTCTGTGTCTGAATTGTTTCCATACATCTGTACCGGTATTTGTTGCATATGTTTATAGTCCTGTTCCTTTGTTTGACTCCTCAGAGTGTGAAGACTATGCTTCGACCAGCTAATCAGATAACCAAACCACTCGTGTAGGGCTTCAAGCGGTTGCCTTTCACTTTACGTGGGAAGAATTCTTCATTTATTTTGACTATCTGGATCATGCCTCCATCTATAACCTCCTTAACCATGTATGGTCCCAGACAATGTATTCTGAATTTTCAAGGAAATTTTTCAAACTTACTGTCATACAACAACACTAAGTCATTTACCTTGAAGTTGCGCAACTTGATATGGTGGTCGTGCCAAGCCTTTTCATGCTGCTTTTGGACCTGCTAATGAAAACCAGCCAAGAACTGATCCTCCTAAAGTTCTTCCAATTGCACGAGCCTTTCCTCTAGATCTTTGCGGTCCGTCATCCCCATGAGCGCTACTATGCGTAGACTAGGTACAATATATTTCATTGGCATGATAGCTTCCACACCATAAACTAACCGAAAAGGTGTTTGTCCCATCAGTTTCTTGCACGTTTTTCAATAGGCCAATAACACTGCATGTACGTGCAGGTCCTAATCGCTTCGCTGCGTGTTGCACACTTTGGTTAGCGCAGTCTCCAGTATTTTGTTGAATGCTTCTATAGTCCCATTGGCTTATGGGTGATACGGTGTACTTTTGTGATGATACACCTGAAACTCTTCTATGAGCACGCTGATGGTTTCGTTCAGGAAATGTGTTTCGCGGTCACTCATTAAGATTTTCAAATAGCCAAATCCGATCAACACATTTTCAAACAAAAACTTCGCAGTTGTAGCGGCCATGGAGTCTTTGACCAGCTTTGCATCGGGTTTTGGGGTGATCTTCATCATCCCTAAGTCGCCAACGATCCCTTTTAAGTCCATAATCTTGGTCAGGAATAAGTCTTGTTACTCATGCAGTAACTCAGCAGCCTTATCCACCGTGGCATCATCCCAATATTCACCGAGCATTGCATGCTTTGGTTCAACCTCAGTCCCAATGTTTACCTGCTTCATTTTTAGCAGTGTGGTGATGTCACGATCTTCAATCAATGGTCCTCACACCTCGCGCCAGCCTTCAGTTTCTGGAATGTTAATTTTCCATGGATCCTCATCATCCTCCTTAATATGTACATTGTAACACTCCAATGCGTAGCTCAGCTAGGTCGCCCATTTCAACTGAAGCACTTCTATTGGTTCCTAGGGTATTTTGAAGATAGCTGCCTTTACTGCTTGTAGCACATCATCAACAGTATTCCACCAATGATCTTCAAATGTGAAGGTTAATAGGAACCCTTCGTGCAAGATATCCCATTCGCTCATGCCATGGTGGAGCTCTGTCTCAGTATACCAATTCATGGGTATGAAATCCAGGGCCTGATAGAACAAATGCACCCATTCAGGTTGCGGCTCTTCCCCATAGACCTTGGTCCATTTCGTGAAGTGTGCACATGGATCATCTCATCTGTCATATTTGTCTGTTATCTGCATTTGCAGTTTTCCAAATTGTAGGTGCATCATCCTTCTACATCCTCGTCAATCCTTAAAATTCCACTGGTGCGTACCCCACCACCTTGCGGTCATAGCGTGCACTACCCATGTCAGAGCATTGAAACACGATTGTTCTGGCACTTCTCTCCCAAAATTGCTCGGGAAATCATCCACTGCTGTCAACCCATCATTCACAGGTAGATCTCTTACCTTTGTGGTCATGTAGTGCAGTGATCTTACCATCACGTTGCAGTTGACTGTGGTTACCTTGTGTAACTAGTTCTGCCATCGTTCTATTTCCTCATCTGAATCTGATGTGCAGGAGCTTTCGTGCTCCCATGAAATCCTGCCATCTGCTGTTGGATTCACCCAGTCCTTGTTTTGTGTGGTGATTTTGTGGATGCAGTCTAGGTCTTCATCGCTCTCATCATTGTGCACTTTCTCTATGCAGCGCAATCCTTTCACAAGGTATAAAGGTACCACTACGCGTGACTTTTTCTCAAAAATCATTTTGCACTTCTTTAGATTTATCACTCCATTTATGTGAGTGGCCCAATCTATCCCCAGTAGCATGGGATAGGGATTGTTTTCATCAACAATCTCTATCACTTCAAAATCTGCAAGCGCACTCACACCTTCATCATCTACCGTTATTCCCTACAATCTTCCCATCAGTAGGATCTTTTGCTGATTCACCATTCACAATTTAATAGGAGACCATTGCAACGCGGGGCTACTCGTGAGCTCCCATGTTTGCTTTGGTAGGACATTTGCATCTGACCCTAGATCTAAAATCATTTAATCCATTTCATCTTCCCCGATTTGCATAGTCAATCTCATCTCCCTTCCTGTTCACATAGTGTGCTTCTCGAGCTTCCAAACTATGCATGGTTCTCGTGACCCAGTACACCTAGTGACGAGTTCTTGGAGTCTCTTCATAGCCTTGTTGTCGTGCAGCAGCTTCATGCATGTCTCTAGAAAGGTAGTAAGCATTGATGGGTCCATCTCCGGTTCTAGTTTGTCTTTACTACTTGAAGTGGAGGCCTCCGTGAAGCTCTTCTTAGCTTCCATGAATGTCTCCTTTGTATGCTCTGTATGCACAAGTACTAGCTCTTGCCACAACTGTCACTTGGTCAGCTGACACAAGTCCACTAGGTGCTCAAGCCAACTTCTATGATCTCTGAGAAGAAGTTGTTTAACTAATGGATGGAAGCTAACTCGAAGGAAGCTAATCTATTTGCAGAAAGAAATTGAAAAGCTGAAAGCAAATGAAAACCCTAGCAAACCCATATTTTACCAACTAGCTCTATTGATGTAAGAAAGAGGATGCAAGCTACTGGTAGAGATGCCATTTACTTCTAAGAAGATGAAATGCATGTATCTAAGCTATGTCTACAGCAAAATTTGAAAGAACCATCTTTTTGTATTTTGGAATAAGTTGTCAGAATTATCATGCATGCGATTTAACTGTTTTTGACTATGCAGACGTGAATTGGCAAGAGGAAATGCTTCGAAGAGGTCAGGAAGGTTCAGAGAGGGCCTAAGGTGTCCCTAGCACCCTTCGTGAGAGTTGCACAGAGTTTGGCCTTCAATAAACCTCTTTCGTGAGCTTCTACAGGAAGTCTGCAGGGGTTCTACAGGATGTCTGGAATTTCTACAGGATGTCTGTAATTTTCTACAGGATGTTCAGAAATGGGATTTTGGAGCATGGACGGAGGGAAAAAGGTGGAGGAATGAGTATGGAGGTGAAATAGGGGTGTAGGGGAGTTCAAGACTTGGAGGATCGAGTTGAGGAGTGGCGCAGATGGTTAGATTTGTTCAAGGAGGGATGAAACGATGTTGCACAAGAAGATGAGAATCATGTTAAACTAAGCAAATGAGGCAAATGTAAGGTAGGGGTTCTAAGAGAAGGATGAAGTAGGTAGGTTGGATGGAGTATGGGCAGGTAAGGAAGGATAACAGGTACTCTGCAAGTGGTTTTTCAAATTGAACAAACAAACACTTATAAAACATATGACCTAGTTACTTCACTCTATTCTGACCTAAGTAACAGCAAAAGGAAATGAACAGAAGTTTATTCGAAATGAAATGCGTGAAATAACTATACAACTAAGTAATCATAAACTGAAGCATTTAAACACTACTAGTATCAACATCTGCAAATGAGGATTCCAACACTAAGAATTGCATGACAAAGCAAAACAACGTTTTTGTTGGCAACAATGTCACCTTTGTCCCAGCTCACGATCCCACTGAGGTAGAGGTGAGATCAGAAGTGCTTGATCGCCTTTTTCTGGAGATATTCCCTGTTACTAATCTATCAACTAAATCTAAGCATGCAAAATCCTATCTGATCATTAACCATGACCTATGTAATTAGCAAGGTGTTAATCTACTAAACAAAAATTATTTTGCAAAGACATAAAAATAAATAACAATACATGAAGGAGGCCTTGGCTCTTAGGTTGGGCCCAACCCCAAGAGCTACAAACTTCTATAAAAAACTCAGAGCTTATGCCAAATAGAACTACTTTTCATTATCCAAAAATAATCATCACAAGAAAGTTATACAGCAGCAACTACAAGAAAACGAGTTGAGAAAATGACAACACTCTAGTGCAAAAATACAACAGTTCCCAAAAGTAAACTATGAAGGCTGAGGCATTTTTATTTATACACTACAAGGGGCCTAGCAGTGCTCCTAAATTCAAGGGACTCGACTGTTCCAACTGCAGTAAATAGTCACTCTTCCCAAAGCTGCTTGGCTGCCTTTATGATTCGTTTTGGTGGCCTATTGAGCTCGGAGTTAAGGGTGGAGGTTTCGGGGAAGGCCATTTAATGCCAGAGACAACCCCCCTACGAATCCTCACCTCAAGCTTGGCTGTCACCTGTCCCATGAATGCTTGGTTTTGCTCATAAACTTGTCCAAAAAACCTGAAATAAACACGTATTAGGCTCCCTAGTAGAGTGACCACCCTTATTCGTTCAAACAACATAAACATACTAAAAAAACATGCATAATCTATGAAAAATGGAGGATTGAACAAGGAGAATTAGGAAAAATGAGCCTAATAAGTTACCCAATTCGGGGCTCATCATCACCCCCTACTAAATGGGTTGCTTATCCTCTGAGCAACTAGTCCAACTCATCATCCTGGATAGCCTTGACCGCCTCCCTCACATCCCAGGCCTCTGAAGTGATATCCTCTTCACGGTCATGAAATCTTGCTTTGCTTTCCACTTCTTCCCACTGCTTTTGTTGCTCCTCTTCTCTGACTCCCTCTAACAACCCCAAAAGCAATGGAGGACTGAATTTGAGGCCGATCCAGCTGGCCTAAAGATTCTGCATGGACTGTTTGTAGAGAGGCACTCTTTCCAAGGCCTCCCTCATCCTTGTGGGGGTGTGGTATTCTCTAACCTTTAGGCTGTGGGACATTGAATTCCACCTTCGGGAGCAAGCATGAACACAGTTATCCCCTAGTAGTCTCTCCATGTCCTCAAAATGGGCTATGGTATGGGCTTGTCGTCCCATGTAATCTGGTAGGGCCTAAGGGTCATTGGCCAAGTGCTGGTGGGCAGATATCAATGCTAAAGGATCCTCCGATTCTGCTCTAATCAATAGTGGCTCATGTAGCTCTCTGTTCATAATGTTTTGGACCTCTGCTGCTCTCTTCTCTTCATGATTTAGCCAAGAGGCCATGACCATAACTTGTACGTCCCCCACCGCAGCGTTAGGGTCCCACGAGTTCATGTTTGGAAGGGCCAAGTTGTGTAGGTAAAACTCTGATAGCTTGGCCTTGTCTTCGGATGAGCTGCTGTCACGTAGAGCCATGAATTGAGAGTAATTTTGAAATGGAATGATACCTCTCTATGCCAAAGTGTTGATCTAAAACTGCAACCACTGATCCTTGAGGTATAGGGTGTAGGATTTGGTCGGCTTCCTACACTGCAGAGCTTCGATCGCCCAACTGGCCATGTAGGCCAGTTGGGCCTCCTTTTCTTGTACCTGATGTTTCAAAGACTGTATCTCCAGGCCTGCTTGTAATTCTTTTTCCTGTAGCAGTCGATTCAGTGTCTCAATTTTAGCTTGCATCCCTTCCCTTCTCTGTTGTTCAATAGGTGTTTCATTGGCTGTTGTGGCCTCATCCTGTTGTTGTTGTCTGCCCAAGGTGTGGGGCCTATCTTTCATAAGGTGTCCCTGTAACTGTAGCTGTTGTTTGAGAAGCTCATTTTCTTCTTGGAGCTTGGCCCGCTGGCTGCTTTCTACATGCCGTACCAAAGCCAACTCTTTCCTTGCCTCTTTGAGTTGTTCCTCTAAGGGACCTATATCTGCCACACCCTTGGACTTGGCGATTTTCATCCATGTGTGGGTCCTCACTCTCTCTTCCTCTAGTGCAAAGAAGAGTGGCACTGCAAATTATTGGGGAATTATCCTTCCCGCCTCTAGCAAGTTGTAGTAAGAGCCCAGGTTGGGATGGGGGCTTGGTTCCTTTATTTTCTCAGTCTTTTCCTCCTCCTGGGATGATGTAGCTGCCTTCTCTTCTAACTCTTCAGTCTCCTTTAGCCTAGCCAATGTATCCTGTAGAATTGTATCAGCATCCTGTAGAGAGGCCTTTGTGTCCAACATTTTCATTCTTTCTCTCCAAGTGGATGTCTTCAGGCTCCCCCATTCATAAGTGATGGATGCCTTGGAGGGAGACCTATATTTTTGTGTAGCTGGGGTGTCTACAATCATGATTGGTTCTCTTGACGTTGGCTGGGGTCTGCCAGTCTTTATCATCATGCTCCTTCTAGCCTTAAAATACATAGAAGGCTCCCTTTTTCTCTTCCCTTTTTGCTTTGGGGTTGTGCTTAAGGAAGCCAACACTACTGCTACCTCCCTGGCCAAGATCTGGGGTGATTTATCCTTTTTCTTCTCTGCCTCCATACTTCCTGTAGAAATTCCTGTGCTGACTGTTTCTGGCTTCCTATAGAAACAGTTTTCTGGCTTCCTGTACAAACGCTTTTCACTGTTTTGGCCTGCTTGGCTAGGGGTGCCTTCTCTTTCAATTTTGTCGTGGTTGCCTTGGGTGTGCCCTCACTTGCTTGGACTTTTTCGGTCCTCTCTGCCCTGATTTGCTATCGTTTCTCCCTTGGTGTTTGTGCCTTTATTCCATCCACAATTTTGGGCTCCGCAGCTTGGCCTTTCTCTTGTGTCCCTTCTTGTTCTTTATGTGGTGGTCTGTCCTGGGTTCCCTTACCCTTGGCTTTCTTTTCTACTTCAAGGTGTTTCCCTTCTTCACTGTTGGATGAGGTGAGTTCCTCAGCTAGAATTCTTATATCATCATCTTTGGACATAGTGTAGAAAATTTCCCAGGAGAGGAGGACAGTGTAGGTATGGACGCCATCCTCTACTAGAAGCTTGATGAGCCCATGACGAGCTAGCTGATCTGGTGTCCCTTCCTTCAATTTTGTGCCACATTCAATCAATTATTGCAAGAGAAAATAGGGGATGCTTAACTTGTGCTCTGGGGGTAGATCCAACCCATGTCTTAGTTCTTTTAGCAACTGGAAATGATAGCCATAAACAATACTGAACCGCCCCTCACAGGTGATGTATTTCATAATATGGAGACTGGCCTCACTCCACAGAGGATGTAAACTGGCCCTCCTTACCTCATTCTTATCTTCTAAAAACTATTCCTCATGTAGGAAAGAATTCTTTCTTGGCTTTTTGGGGTAGTCCTCTCTCCTCTTTGCTCCAGGGTATCCCCAATGGCAGGTCAGTGACTCGACTAATGAATTCAGGGGTTAGCTTTAAGGTCAACCCTTTGAAATTCACAGTGGCCAGTGTCTTTGATTTAGGTTGCAGAGACAACAAGAATTCTTCCATTATTGCATCGTCATGTCCCTGAATTTTGTCACAAAATGCCATCGAGTTGGCACGGGTGAAGAGGTCCACTACTGCGGGGTGTTCACACAAATTTTTTGGAATCCACAGGTTCCTTCCTGATAAACCCTCCTGGCATTGTGAGAGTACTCTGTTTTGGCTTGTGCTCTGATCAGAAAGGGGTATTCTGTTTATGGTTTCCTCCCCTGAACTTTGAAGATAATATCCCTCACGTGTTTATATTTCACTTTGCACCAATTCCCTGGTTATAATGTTATTGGCCCAAAACTCGACTGTCAAAAGGGAATTAGACTCCCACAGATAGAGTGCAGAGGTTAATTTTCGTTACAATGGTTTATCGTTTCTATAGGAGGAATTTCTTAATAGGAACCGTGGAGGAGAATTTGACGGAGAACCAACTGAAAAATTCCATGTATCACACAGGCAAACTACTGTTCTTGACCCACAGGTAGACTTGCTTTTAATTCTCCTACTCCAAACAGTTTATTTCACCACCTTTCGAAATATCATGCATGGGAATGGTGTTTTCGAGCCTACCTCTCTTCGAACTCCAATTTTGACGCAGGCAGTCCAGATTTTTCTGCTCTGGGAGGCTATGTCGTGTTTCCTGTAGAGCTCCTTCGTATAGAGAGCTTTACCGGGTACTGGAGGACGTCACAGTGCTTCTGAACAAGCTTGGAACATAGGAGGATTTTGAAACGTGCTGAGAAGCTCAGGCTAACAAACTGCAGAGGAGGACGCGTACTTTGCTCAAAGCGGTTGCAAGTGTAAATGACAGTGGTTCATCGTGAGTTCTTGGCCGAGCAATTTCAAATTACAGAGCAATTCCTAGTGAGGGGGTGAGGTGTCCAGGCCAATCTGTTAGCCAATGTCAAGGCCATTATTCTCGTGCGTGTCTTTGGCCGCCATTACTTCCCCTCTACCATTAACTTCCACTACCATTGTTAGTCCACCGATTTCCTGATTGGACACTTCCCACATGTTGGCTGCACATCTCTTTGGCATAACCGAGCTCATTCAGATCCCACGAGGTCATTCGACTGATTGTGGGTGGCCAGTTGACTGGCCACCGAATTCGTTCAATCCGCACCATTTCACAGACATGCAGTATTCAGAGTATAGTCTATGCAATTTGATGAATAAGGTTAGACACTTACCTGTGTGGCCGTGGATGTGTGCTTCAGGCTTCAGGACATAGAATGATGGCTTTGCTCACTGTTGCTTCATGCACAGGCGCTGGAACTCCTTCTTTCATTGGCTGATGTTGTATACACAGCTTCGGGACCCAATCCTCTGGCTGTAGACGCTGCATGCATAGGCTCCGTCTGATTTCAGCTATTGAGGAGGTGTTCACGTTCGATCGGAGCTTGTTACATGTTCCTCGTGTCGATTTCAGCTGCTATTGACTCCATAGTATGTACTCCAGAAAGATTAGCTACTACAAGATTCCTATAGGACATCCTATAGCTGCTTCTCCTCTTGGGATGCAGGCTCAACAAGCAGGGCTACATTCACTGATGAAGAGTCTAAGTGGAGCTTGAACGGGTAGAGTGTGCGAGCCTTTGTTGCTTGATTTTTTTACTTGAAAATTTCCTCTTTTTCTTTGCTGTCAACCTGAGGAAAACAGGGTTTCTGAAATGACTGTGCAGGAACACACGACCAGGTGGGTGATAGAGGTGTCAAGAGATGGAATAGGGTGCCACATGGTGTTGGATTGGATAGAGTTGTGGCCTCAGGTCTAACAAACTGATCCCAACCATCAGATTCCCTCTCAAACTTGAATTTGAATCGTCTGAAAGTTCTAAAGGATGTTTCCTGTAGAAATTCAGGACTTCCTGTAGAAAAGCCTGTAGCTTCCTGTAGAAAAGCCTGTAGCTTCCTGTAGAAAGCCCAGAACTTCCTCTAGAAGGCCCAATCTGAACCCGAATGTGACCAAATCCTAGGAGAGGTGAGTGGCCATGGAGGGGGTGTCTGAAGGGGTGTCTTTGAGCCTGGTACAGACCCCTGTCCTCATTTTGCGTGCCCTCTTTTCTTGCAATGTAGGATGTCCTACAACCTACAATTACTTCACAGAGAATAGTTCTGTTTTCTTTTGTTTTTTTTTCTTCCTTTTTTTGTTTTTTTGTTTTTTTTAATCAGACAATGAGGGCGCCTCAAAGAGGTTTTCACCCTCACTGTCTGCCCTAGGCGCCTCAAAGAGGTTTTCACCTAAGGATTTTTTTATTCCACATTTTTTTATTTCTCTAGGGACAACTGGGGCACCTCCATGAGGTTTTCACCCTCACTGTCTGCCCTCGGCGCCTCAGAAAGGTTTTCACCCAAGGTTATTTCTTATTTCTATTTTTTTTTTTTTTTGATGATCAAAGTGTGGGTGGAATAGGGGCAGAGCCTTGCTCCACTACCAGCACTGATTTTTCCAAAGTTGCAATGAACTCTTGCCTCGAAAGAGGTTTCCTGTAGATCTTCAACTAATGCCCATTGACAAGCATGGGGATGGCTTCTTCATCAATGGTTCGGATAAGGATTGAACCATTGTCATTACACTTCTCCACTGCATATGGTCCTAGCCATCTTGTCCTCAACTTTCCTTTGAAATCCTTGTATCTTGAGTCATATAGCAGCGCCCAATCTCTCGACTGGAATTGCTTTTCATTAAGGTGTCGGTCGTGCCATATATTCCTCTAAAGTTGGACTACTTCTGAGTGGAGGAGGGCTTGCATTCTTTGTTCATCTAATCCATTCAGTTGCAGTAATCTTTCACGTTGGGCATGGCTGAGATCTAGGTCCAGCTGAGCTACCACCCTCAATGTGTTATACTCGAACTCTATGGACAGCAAAGCTTTCTTCCCATAGACCAGCTCATAAGGTGTGAAAACGATTGTAGTTATCCAAGTGATGTTGTAGGCCCAGGTGGCCTGAACCAGGTAATCTGCCCAATCCTTTCTGTTGCTGCTCACCACCTTAGTCAAGTTCCCTTCCAACGCTCTGTTAGTGACTTCCACCTGTCCATTTTCTTGGGGATGATATGGGGTGTAAGTCTTGTGCTCGATCTTGTGATGAGCGAGCAAATCTTCAATTAGGTTGGAGGTGAACTGGCTTCCTTGATCGGTGACCAACTCTCTTGGGTAGCCAAACTTGTAGAAGATGTTTTCTCTTAAGAACTCAGCCACTTTCTCTTCTGTCGCTACGTTGATTGCCTTTGTTTCTGCCTACTTTGTCAGGTAGTCAGTGCACACAATGATGTAAGACCTTTTCTTTGAAGGAGGGTTGATAGGTCCCACGAAATCCATGCCCCACTTCTCAAATGGCTCGAAAGTCACTTGAGGTTGGAGGGGAATTTCATCCCTTGGAGTAGGTTTCCCTATCCTCTGACATTGGTCACACTGACTAATGTATCTTCTGACATCTTGATGAAGAGTAGGCCAATAGCAGCCAGCCTGTAGAATTTTGAAGGTGGTCCATTTTGCTGCAAAGTGGCCTCCACATGGTCCATTATGACAGGTTAGGAGGATGTCAAAGACTTCTTCTTCCCTAACACAACACCTGAAGATCTGATCTGGGCCGAGTTTAAACAGGTTGTCCCCGATCCAAGTGAATGGGGCACTCTTCCTCACGATTCTGCTCTTCTCCTTTGAGGACAGATGCGAAGGGAACTGTGCTGAGACCAAGTAGTTTGCTATATCAGCAAACCATGGAGAGAGTACTGAGATAGCAAACAATTTTTCATCCGGCATCTGGTCATCCACTGTCCCTTCCACCTGCAGGCAAATCCAATCTAGATAGGAAGTCAGTAACAACAGTTTCCTTACCTAGCTTGTCAACAATATTCAAATCAAATTGCTGCAACAAAAGTAACCATCTAATGATATGAGCATTCACATCAGGTATATTCATTAAATATCTAATCGCAGCATGATCAGTGTGTACAAATGTTTGATAACCAGTGATGTAGTGTCTGAACTTGTTTAAGGAATGGACTATGGCCAGGAACTCTTTCTCGGTTACCGTATAGTTCATCTATGCCTTGGATAGGTTTTTGCTAACAAAGTATATGGCATATGGCAATTTCTCCTCAACTTGTCCAAAGGCTGCTCCTATGGCTTTGTTCGAGGCATTAGTGTGGATGTGGAAAGGTAGGGCCCAGTTTAGACCTCTCAAGATTAGGGTGGATACTAGCTTACCTTTCAACTCATCTAGAGCCCCTTGGTAGTCATTAGTCCATTTAATTCGACATCTTTTCCTAAGAGGCTAAACAATGTTGAGGCTAGCTTACTGAAATCTTTGATGAATATTCTATAATATTCGGCCAAGCCTAGAAAACTCCAAACATCTCTCGCCTTTTGAGGAGGTGGAACCTTTTGGATGATAGAGATTTTGTTAGGATCCACCTACAATCCTTGCTGAGAAATGGTATGACCTATCACGGTCCCTTCAGTCATTAGGAATTCACATTTTTTAGGACTGAGGGATAGGTTCATCTCAATGCACTTGTTTAAAACTTTTCCCAAGTTGGACAAGGCATCTTGGAAGTAAGACCCATAAGGAGTAAAGTCATCCATATAGATTTCC
>APFE031272862.1:0-21886 GCA_000404065.3 Pinus taeda | reverse complement strand
TGCAAGGAAAATAGTTTAAATAACAACCTTATTTGAGAAATTAAGGCAAATCACTAACAAAAATTATGGACTCTAAACATCAAGGTTAATTGAGTGTTTGGTCATTTTTATGAATTTAATTTTTATTTTATTAGGACCTAATGGTGTAAAAAATATAAAATTTAACTTAATATTTTGGATAATCATCCTTAGTCACTATTTCGATAAAAAAAACCAATCCCCAAAGTTTTGAGCCCTCAAATTTCAATTTTCTGAAAAAAAATCTCCCCTAAAATTTTATATGCATTAACGAAGACTATAAATGAATTCCAAGGAGTAATATACAAGAAAAAGGTGTTGTAGAAAAGTTTAGATTTCAATAAAAAAATGAAAAATATTGGAGGTTGATTCAATGAACTTAAAGACAACCCCACCCACATGGCTGCCACAAATTAAAAATTAAATGATATTTTTGTCCAACCATTAGATACAAAAATTGTAATAACGCAAGTGTAATTTTGAAATCCCAAGGCCAAATTTTGGGGATTTTCCAAACAAAAAATTATAATATTTCCCAAAAATTAAACAAAAAAATTCAAGAGAGAAATGAGAGAATACTTGAGGTATTGGAATGTAAAGAAAATACACAAGCCTAGTATGGAAAGTTACAAAGGGAAAGAATATTATTAAATACTTAAATGTTCATCGTTCTCAGCAAATTAATCTCAATACCATGATATAAGGGCCACTAAAATAAAGAGCTCATTTTAAACCAAATGAGAAGAGAGAAATGGCTACCATAAATCATTGTCCTTGAAAATTGGGGTAAATGGAAACTAGTAGCTCCTAATTTCAGGAGTTGTTTTATTTTTCGAGGTCTCCCTTAAAAGAAGGCAATGCGGTGGTCTATGCCTAATTTTCTTATAAAATGATCTTTGGGCTACTATTAATAATTCACTATGATACAAAAAATATTCCAATCAAAATTTGAAACCGGTTAATTTCATCCAAGGGGAAGTAAAGAGCCCATCTAAAACCAAATGAGAAGGGAGAAATTGCTACCATAAATCCTTGTCCTTGAAAATTGGGGTAAATGGAAATTATTAGCTCCTAATTTTAGGAGATATTTTATTTTTTACATGTCTCCCTTAAAATAAGGCAATGGCAACCTCCATACTTCATTTTCTTATAAAATGTTTTTGGGGCTACTATTAATAATTCACTATGATATAAAAAAGTATTCTAGTCAAAATTTGAAACCCTTTAATTTCATCCAAGGGCTAAATTTCACTGCTAAAAGTTTCCACTAAGATTATTTTTTGTTGAAATATGCATGCAAACAAATATTATTATAAATAATCATAATATAACTTGTAATAAATTTATAATTTAGTTAATTTATATGTTTCTTTTAATCTAGGAAATGTGATAGGTATAATGGAGTACTCTTTTGATGATTAGCATGGATTGGATTTTATTTATATGACATCCCTAGTTTTTTAATTTAATGTTAATAATTTTTTTCAACTTAAATTGAAAATAAATTCCAAACTAGATATGCCTATAATTATGCTAATTGGAAGAATAGATCTCCCATAGTTATAATTTAATTATTAAGTTGATGTCATATATTTAAACGCGATGGAATTTGTTGGAACATTCATAGTAATATTGACATATTTAACAACTAAAACTTTCCACTAATATTTTTTGTTGTTGTTGAAATATGCATACAAATTTTTTTTTTTATAAATAATGACAATATAATTTGTAATAAAGTTATAATTTAGTTAATGTCTATGTTTTTTTTTAAAATTATGAAAAGTGATAGGAGTAAAGGAGTAACCATTCTCATGGTTATCATGGATTTAAATTTATTTGTACTTCTGCCTTTTAATTTATGTGACTTCCCTACTTTGTGTTAGTTTAATGTTAATATTTTATTTTTAACTTAAATATAAAGTAAAATCCAAAATATATATGCCTATAATTATGCTATTTGTAAGAATAGATCTTCCATAGTTATAATTTAATTATTAGGTTGATCGTAGATATTTAAACCCCACGGAATGTGTTGGAATATTCATGGTAATATTAACATATAAATGATAAGATTTTTGAACCAATGGAATATATATGGTAATAATTATATATCAATGATAATATTTAGATCCAAGTTAGGTTTACTCTATTACCTAAATTATCTCAAATAAATTAGTTTAAAAAGAACTATTTCCAATTAAAGGATTTCCATAATAATAGTGTGTGTGAAACTACACGGATAAACATATTTTTATATAATATATAACTCGAACAACAACAACAACAACAATAACATAGTTTGGTTAACTTTTATGATTTTTTTTAATGTAATAAGTATCGGTTGGTGTTTTGATTCTTGTCGTAGAGTGATAGCTATAGAAATTTTCCAATCCATATAACTATATAGTCACAATGGCTATAATAAAACCAATAAGTCACTTTATAGTCAAAATATTATATATAGTATATTTTAAATTACTTTTGAAATTATTTTTTTAATTAAATTGAGAAGGAATAGAGATAATAACTAATTTTTAAATAAATATCAACATTTTATTCATGACTAATATTAGAAATATTAATTATTGATTATTGAATCTCTAGCATCAACCTATTGATTATTGATAATTAAATTAAAATTCTAGAAATCCTATTATAAGGTATACACACGTTATCAAATAACAAAATAAGGAAATCATAAATATGTTTTCACAAATTTAGTTATATTGTATTTTAAATTTGTTAAATTATGTATTTTTTATCACTTATATTTGTATAATATACATAAATATATATTTGTAATATAATTTTTAATATTTAATTTTTTGTTTTGTTTTTCTTTTTTATTTCATTTTGTCTCATAGATTCTAAGTTAGATGTTGAGGCTTTGTATTGAAATATAAGGCATTGTTGAATTCAATGGCAATGACTTTCACTGATATTATGCAAATATCCAATACATTCCCATTTATTTCTTTATAAGTATAATTTAAAAAATAATTTTAAAAATATAACAAAACCATTATACACATATTAATGTTTCACTAAACTCGTTGAAATCCCCCTTTAATGAATCTGACATATAGAGGAGACCTTCCAGGTGATTTGGAAGAGAATAATATTACAATACAGAAATTTATTTTTTTGATGGTTATTCACACATTAATAAATATATTTTAGTAAAAATATTAAAATATATGTAATATTAATAAAATAGATACCACTGGTCGGGATTTATTCACATTTGGTTACGATCCTTAAAGGATTTCAACCTAACTTCTATTTTTCTCAATTGTTTCAAAATTAACTACCCTTCATACATGGAGTTCCTTCCAATATTGTAAAATATTCTTATAGCTTTCATTCTATGATTAAACAATAACTCGATTCTCATCTCCATATATTTTTTCTTTATACAAGAATACATGTACACTACTAATGTTATTCCTTTACAATAGAGAATCAAATTGAAGGATTTCATCTATGTTACTGAGGTTAGACTCTACCTATCTCAAAACCATCCCTAACCTTCTCTGCCTGATTAATTTAAAGTCACTCCAATCCAAAATAATACATTCCTTTCATGTGTATGTGAATCTACATGGATAAACATTATTATTATATATTATATAACTCCAATAATATAAAATTATATAGTTTAGTTAATTTTTATGAATTTTTTAATCTGGTTAAATGCAATATGTATAATGGGGTTAGTGTTTTTATTCTCATCAAAGGGCGATCGCTATAGAAATTTTCAATCCATTTAACTATATGGTCACAATAGCTATAATAAAACCAATAAATCATTTTATAGTCAAAATGATATATATAATAGGGGATATTTTAAATTAGTTATGAAATATATTCTTTCTTTAAATTGAGAAGGAAGAGATCATAACTAAATTTTAAATAAATTTCAACATTTTATTCATGAATAATATTAAAAATAGTAATTATTGATTATTAAATCTCTAGCATCAACATATTGGTTATAATTAAATTAAAATTATAGAAATCCTAATATAAGGTATACACACATTTCAACATAACACAATTAATGAATCATAAATATGTTTTCACAAATTTAGTTATATGTATTTTAAGTTTGTAAATTATGTATCCCCATATGTTTTTTGATCATTAATTTTTATATTAATGTACCTAAATATATATATTTGTAATATGATTTTTTTAGTATTTAATTTTTACTTTTTAATAGAGTGATGGTTATAGAATTTTTCGATAGAGTGATGGTTATAGAGTGGTGGCTATGTTTAAATTAGCATTCAGTTTAATAAAATTTGATTTATTTTTGCAAATGACCATAACATCATGAATGGATATAGGTTTTTTTGTAAATGTCATTATTCAATCCATCATTGAGAATCAAATTATTTTATAAGTATTTTTAATCAATATATATTGATAATTAGTTACAAATCCATGTTTTATGATGGTAGCATTTTAAATATTTGTGTTTTTACTTTATGTAATGATTTGATTGTTTGTGCTTGTATCTCTATAAATTCGTCAACACAAAAAAAAAAAAAACTATTAGTATAACTTTATACAAATAACTTCTATGCTGATTTTAAGCATGCATAGTATCCAATGCAAGAATTACACTTCAAATGAATTGAATTCTTGCACAAGTTATCTATCTTAAGTTTAATAAAAGTTCACTTATTTTGGTAAATGACCATGACATCCTCAATGACAATGTATTCCTTTTTATAACCACCACTATTTAATGAATATTCTAACATATTCCATGGGTTCAGAAATCTTAACATTGATATTTCAATATTACCATGAATATTCCAACACATTCCTTTCCATCATAAAACATGGATTTGTCACTAATTCTAAATATATATTGATTAAAAATACTTATAAAATATGCAAAACACAACCACATACACACAAAAAAATAGAATCACAAACATTTCAAATTATATCATAAAACATAAAATCGTAATTAATTATAAGAATATATGAATTAACAATTTTGATTTTCAAATATGCACATTGAAGAGTGGTGGTTACAAAAAAGAATACATTGTCATTCATGATGTCATGTTCATTTACCAAAATAAATGAACTCTTATTAAATTTAAGATAGATAGTTATGAAAGAAATCAATTCATTTGAAGTGTAATTCTTGCATTGGATACTATGCATGCCTAAAATAATCATATAAATTATTTGTATAAAGTTATTCTAATATTTTTTTCTATGTTCACAAATTTATAGAGATACACACACAAACAAACAAACGAGTACGTTACATAAAATAAAAACACAAATATTTAAAATTGTACCATCATAAAACATGGATTTTTAACTACTTATAGATATTGATTAAACATATTTATAAAATAATTTGATTCTCAAAGATGTATTGAATAATGATACTTACAAAAAAATCCATAGCCATTCATGATGTTATGGCCATTTGTAAAAATAAATGGAATTTCGTTAAACTAAATCGTAATTTGAACATATATAGTTTAATACACATTTAATTAATTGGAACTGTAATTCTTGCATATTATATTTTATGTGTGTAAAATCATCATAAAGGTGATTTGTATTATGTCAATAGAGAATTTGGGCAATGACCTTCCTTTCTTGTGTGCTAAAATTATACACAAACAACATAATAAATAAATAAAGGAATACATTGCATAAAATGAAAACACAAACATTTAAAATTCATCATAAAACATAACCTGTAACTAATTATAAAAATCATATCAATTAAATTAAACAGAAATTTAAAGATATATAAGTTAATATACAAATTATGATCATTATAAAAGTATTTTATGACATTACATATGTGTAAAAATATTATACACAACAAACAACCACACACAAACAAAAGCACAACAAATAAATACATAGCTCAAAGTAAAACCACATACATTTAAAATTCTATCATCATAAAACATCAATTTGTAAATTTTATTTTTATTTTATTTGTATTTATCATAAAGATGAGGGCCATTTGCAATCTTTTTAATTTTACATTGAATGATTTGCGTTACAAAAGAATCCATGGTCATAGTCACCTTTGATGTTGTGATTATTTGTATTGTTGAAAAATATATATTGATTAAAAGAAATCATGAAAACTTGTGATTTTCAATCATACAAGAATTGGCGATGATTCTTATAGGGAAAACCCACAGACATTGTTACTTGTGTTATTGTCACGGTCATTTATATCTATACAGTTTATTGACTAAAAATATTTGTGAAATTTTGATTTTATACTAAATAAATTTAACAAGTTATAAACTCCACCCATTTTGTACCATAAAAAATTAATTAACTAATATACTAATTATGATCTTACATTTATTAAATTAAATAAAAAATTGATTATAATGTAAGATAAGAATATATTAATTAAGAAATCAAATTAAAGGTTGATAGGGTAACTATGTCAAGAGGACGAGATCGGTGTGATGGCTAGGGTTTCTCAGTCTTTCCGCTTTCCTTATGCAGTCGAGTTCCTTCAGACATTGGATCAATCTTTTGTGTCATTTCTAGGGAATGATCTCACTACACACGGGTCTGATAATGGAGCTTTTTAATGGTTTGAATACTGGTTTTGGTCTCCTGTGCAGGGTTGAACACAGAGAATCTGGGCTATCGACAATATCATTTACCATATCATAGACACAGAGTATTTTCTCACCCCTTACATACGCGATGGCATAGAAGGAAGCAAAGGGCATCACGCTCACAAATTGGAAATGGATCTGTGAAGGATTAAGGCGACTCTAGAGCATAGATCTTATCCATGTCTTCTCTTAGTCAGAAGAGAAATAATGGTCAGATTTGAAGGCAAAAATATAGCTATAGAAGTGAATATTCCACCTTGAATGCTTCATTTCATAGATCTATTGTTAAATATCCCGGATCTAGAAATTCTCAATCCCCCGAGCACAATAGGTTGTCGAAATTAAGGAGTAGCGTTAGATATGGAGAGTCTACTTCGTATTTTTCTGAATCAAAATTTTTGTCCATCATAGTGGGTGTGTTTGGTCGTTTTTCCATTTCTTATGAATTCAATACTACTGCGACAATCCCTCTCACTCTTTGTAACTTCACACTTATCCCTTGATTCAACTGAATATATTCATGACTGTTATGTGCGGGCTCCAGATTTGGGAACTATGGTAGCCTATGAATCCATTTAAAACACAATAATATATGCAAAAAATATGAATCTCAAGCACTATTATGCAGATTCAACAACTTTTGGCCAAAACTAATGGATCTCTTCCATTAGATATTCACAAATTGGACAATAAATTCTGAGATTCAACTTTAGTCCAGGGTATTTTTCATAGTAAAATTTTCATCGTGAGAGGGTTATGAATATATATTGCAAAAGGTTCCATGGTTCTGGGGCTCTGCGACACTTTTTGTCACCCCTTGGTTCCCAGATTTCGATGCAAGTACAATGGTAGTATCTAGAATGTCCGTTTTGGTTAGATTGCATAATGTAACTTATATTTCTAGATCCATAAAGTACTAGAAGCCATTGGGAAAATATCAAGGTGATACATAAAGAAACATACACAAATATTTGAACAAAAAATATACACAATCACAAAAATGTGTGGAGGTAGACATCAACTAGTGATTGTCTGATCATATTATCTTAACACATAGTAATCATTACTCGACACAGTTCCTAGATTTTTAGAACACAACATTTAGATGCTGAATATGCTGAAAAATGAGACATCTACAAAATTCATGTCATGATTCCAAGAAAGCGCCTAAAAGGAAGAAAAAAATAGGAAAATAACACAAGGGATCGATATTTCCACAACACTTACCTAACGAAGAAGAGGATGATGAAGAAATGGGTCCTCCTAGCAATGAAGAAGATTAAAATCCACAAGGAAACATAGAAAAGGGAGCGTTAATCATGAATTTTTAGGAACTTGAGCACACACACTGAGGTAGGAGATGATCCCTGTAGCAATGGAGACAGGGGGCTTAAAATGTCATCATGTATATGAAATTTCCGATTCAGTGAGAAGATCCAAGAATGAATGAAGGGACCGAGCTAGCACTTTTAACGACCATTCCTTACAAGGGAGAATAGCATAAGGTTAAAAAGAAGAAATTGAGAAAAGGGTGACATGTTTACCACTATTTTGAAGTTAGATTTTGGTCTCTCTCATCACCAGTTTTGATTGCCATGATTGAATGCATTTCCAACATCTACAACACATAAGATTTTTCGTGAGGAAAAAAAATATACACATTGAATAGTATAGTGGTGGTGACAAAAAAAAAAAACTTTGTCATTCATGGGGTCATGGTCAATTATCAAAATACGTGAAATTTTATTAAATTGAACATGGATAGGTTAATGCAAGCATTCAATTCATTTGAAGTGTATCTCTTGTATTGGATACTATGCATTCTTGAAATCATCACATAAGTTATTTGTATCAAGTTTATTGACAATTTGTTTAGCCACCTTCCATATGGTATATTATAATGAAAGTTTTTTGCATGTTTTGGAATTCATAGACACAGAAACACAAACAAGAGCAAAGACAAACAAGTAAATACATTACATAAAATAAAAACACAAACATTTAAAATCATATCATCATGAAACACCCATTTGTAACTAATTATAAATACTTATAAAATAATTTGATTCTCAAATATGCATTCAATAATGATACTTACAAAAAAAATCCATGGTCATTTGAAAAAATAAATGAAATTTTGTTAAACTAAATCCTAATTTTAACATATATAGTTTAATACACATTCAATTAATTGGAAGTGTAGTTCTTGGATATTATATTTTTACTTTGAAAAATCATCACAAGTGTGACTTGTATGAAGTCAATAGACAATCTGGGCAATGACCATGGATAGAACATATTCTAACAATTTGGGAAATGACCATCCATATGGCATATTCTAATGAAATCTTTTCCCGTGTTCTAAAATTTATACACAAAAAAGAGCATAAACAAGCAAACACATACATTACATAAAATAAAAACACAAACATTTAGAATTCCATCTTCATAAAGCATCAACATGCAACTAATTATAAAAAATGATTAATTAAAATACAATGTTAATTGAATAGTACTGGTTAGAGAAATTCAAATTCATTCATGATGTTATGGTCAATTACAGAAATATTAGATTTTATTAAATTAAATTACAATTTAAATATTAATACTTAAGTCAACTAAGTCAACCAAGCCTAAAAATATTATGAAATAAGTCAAGCAAGAGAAATTGGCATGTTACATTCATTAGAAATTGGCATATTACGTTATTTGAAATTGGCATATTACGTTATTTTTAATGGTGAAGTTAATCCAACCTGCTCAAAATGAGGTGGCACCATCTCTCCACACGTCTAGAAATGATTGGCATCAAACGGCTAGAAATGATGTGGCATTGTTGCTGCAAATTAGCCGTTGATAGAGCCCCTGAATTACTTTTGCATTCTCTTGTGCTATTCACTTGAACGAAATGTCCTTCCGAGCTGGACCATTTGTATTATCATTTTGAATTTTGCCTTTCTTTTTAACCGTTTCAAAAGCTATTTCTAACGGTTTCAAAGGCAGACGATATAAACACATTCTCACACGCCGAGTACCCACTCTCCTCTTGGTGTTCCCTACTCTCCTCTTGTTGTTGCCTACTCTGCACTGCATTGCCTAGAATTGTTTCTTTATGGATGTTTGTTTGCTTAGCATGCTGGTTTCTTTTGGGGTGTTTCTGTTATGGTGGGATGCTTTCCGTTCATTTCTTTGATGTTTTTCATTTTTTTTTTGGCCCTATGCGCTTCATTGCTTGTCTGCCGGATTTTATTTTTGTTGCAGAACCTGAAGCACATTTTTGTTCTCTGTTTTCAGTTTTTGGCTGTGTGATTTTATTTTTGGGGGCAGAAGGTGGCGCAGAAGATAGATGTGATTACTTTTAGATTTTAGATTACTCCAGAATACACGTTTTCGCCTGGCATGGAATTGACAATCAGGTATGCTTACAGAGTAGGGGTTGCTTCATGGTTTAATAATTTTTATTTATTAATTGTTTGAGATTCAGATTTTGGAAAATTGGAAGAGTTTTAATTATTGGCATTGTAGTAGACAGAAACCACCCATAGTAATAGTAATTATTAGTATTGTAAGGGTTCTATTAATTAATTTGCCATTTGGAACCATAAATCCTAATGGGTTGACATTAATTTCAGTAAATTACAGCTATCATTTGCCGGTATTAAAATCTTAATTTGCTGCTCGTTGATGTAAATTTTGTTCATGGTCTCAAGTCATCTCATAAGCACGACCTTGTTCTTTCTATGTCGCTCTCGATCTTTTAACCCTACTCTGTATTATTTAACGTGTGTCCTTTTTGGGGTCTTCCTGACTTATTAATTTTGATTGTTCTGTGAACAGATCAAGAATACCTAGTTCTCACTCAACCGCCTGGAATACACGAAGCCCACTAAACATGGTTCAGCTCAAGTTCTGCTAGTGATCAAGAATACGTGATTCGCCTGGAAATAACACGACGCCCAGTAAACCTGGTTCAGATCAAGAATAACTGATTCAACTGATTTTCCTGGAAATAAGACGACGCTCAGTAAACCTGGTTCAGCCCACCTGCAGGTAGGTTTCTTTCCTATTTTTTGGAGTCCATTTTGAATGATACTAAATTGGATCCAATTCAATCCAGCTAAAATCAACCTTCCAATTCAATATGCAGGGTCTCCCTCTATTTTTTATTTTTCCTTAGCAGATAACATAAAGATTATATTTCCTTATTTGTTGGCTACTCTAAAGAAACGTAGTTCTGCCTCTTCATTTTCTGTTTCTTGAATTAAAATAGCTGAATTAAAGAAACCTCCCTTACAGCTACATTACATTTCGTTTCTGTTTCTTGAATTAAAATAGCTGAATTAAAGAAACCTCCATTACAGCTACATTACATTTCGTCAGAGCTGCTATCAAAGTAAAACCCAGTCCATACATCTCAGCTTTATTATTCCGTTTTCCTTCTGGTGTCCTTGGCTTTCTCAGATGCCTCAGTTTATTCTTAATTCATTTCAGCGGTTGTAATCTCTTTGTCTCCTTGCCATAGATGCCATATCCGTTCCATTATTTTATGTTGCATCGGATCCGTTCCATTGTTTTATGTTTCGTTGTGTGAACCATAGCAATACAAACCTCCATTGGTTCCAATTACAATTATAATTAAAGTTCTATTTCCTGAGAGCTCTACTCTCAAAACAAATCCCAATTCTTGTAATTTCAGTCAATATTCCTGAGTTTTTAGTAAGTTTCTAACTATCAACCGTGGAATTTTATACCGGGCAAATTTCAACAAAATATTCCTAACTATTCAGAAAAAAATAGCGAGTGATTTGCAAAGACGTGCTGGATATAACTAGGCATGGAAGGGATTATGAGTCAATCTGCTTAAAAATAATGAATAATTCGCCCCATCTAATCTTTTTGCATACTGACTTTTTTGTTTTTATGTTTTTTTGAAGTTTCTTCTGGGTTTTGATTCTATACATTATCTCTAACTTGACTATTCCTTGATTTTCCATTGCTTTTCAAATCAGATTTAGAATATTTATAAATTAATAAAATAGTAAATATAGTCTTCTCGCTAGAATCAATACAGAAATTGGAAAATTAGATTAGTAAATAGAATAATTAGATTTTATTTATTAATTATTTTTTCCTAGTATTTTCTTAACCAGTATGTCAAACCACAAGAAGAATAAGGTATAGGGTATTTTCAATTAATGTTCTGGGTATTTAAAGTTGAATATTTTAAAGGCACTTTTCTTTAAGCAGTTATAGATGTAGTTTCTATCTATCCTCTAATTTTTGCTCTTCAAGGAAACTTAATGTGTTCATTTCAGTTTTCTTTATGTTAATATATTTAACTATATAATGAGTTAAAACCACAATAGTTTTTACTGATTCCTTTACCTGGGATTAATTTATTATCGTAGTTTTATGGATCCAATTAGTGTTCGAGTGAGTTCAGATCATTACATTTATTCATTGACTTAGTTTATCTTTGTGAAGGTTTGTGGTTTTATTTAAATTGGTTTCTTACTTTCACATTTATCTGTTTGTGAATTCTTTTTCTCAATTAAAAATACAGTGGACTTAACCAGTGGCTCTCAAAATCAGTTTTGGATGGGCCATCCAATAAAAAAAAAAATTCCTCTAAAAAATTTGTTTTAGATTATTATATTTCTCTAAATACTTTTCAATTATATTTTTACATTTTACAAATATGTTTTTTATTTATATCTTATAACTTATGTTACATTTAAATTTTTAGATTATTGGATTTCTCTAAATAATGTTAAATTATATTTTTACATTTTACAAATATACTTTTTACTTAAAAATATGTTTTTTATTTATATCTTATAATTTATGTTACATCTTGATTTTCATTAGTACTTTGGTTAAATTCAATATATTTTAAATTGTATATTCATACATTTAATTTATTTTAAATAAATTTTTATTAATAGCATTTAATTTGTTTTGAGTGATCCCTTTATTAATATTGTGTTTAGTTTAATTTAAATTTTAAAATGATTTTCAAATTTAAATATTTAATTTGTTATCTAAGTTTGGCACTATATTTACTATTGGTATGACGTAGTATGATATATTTTTTAATTAAAATAACACAATGTGCAAAGAGAAAAGTTTGAAATTAAATAAAGTGATAATGTTCTTATATTTAAATATTTATGATAAAATTAAATTATATTATAAATGCTTTTTAAGATTTCCTTTGAATATATATATTTTATTAAAATTTTCAACTACAACATGTATCTATATAAATTCTTAGAAATCTAGATTGTGTTAGACTAGGGAAGGCTCACCTAGAGTAGGCTAGGATAGGCTAAATTAGACTAGGCTACACAAAGATAGAATAACTTTATGCTAGGGTGTGGTCTATCCAAAAATAGGATAGGCTACTTACTCTATAGTAGGGTAAGTTAAGCTAGAGTAGGCTAGGCTATGCTAATATAGAGTAGACTAAGGTAAGCTAGAGTAGGCTAGGCTACACTAGGATACACTAAGGTAGGTTAGGCTAGGCAAGGGGAGGTTAGGTTAGGTTAGGCTAGGCTAGGAGAAGTTAGGCTAGGTTAGGTTAGGCAAGGTTAGGTTATGGTAAGCTTAGGCTAGGCTAGGTTGGGCTAGGCTAATTTAGGTTAGGTTAGGTTACGTTACGCTAAGATAGGTTAGGCTAGGCTAATTTAGGTTAGGTTAGGGTGGATTCTGCTAGGATAGGGTAGGCTAGGGTAGGCTAGAGTAGGCTATAGTAGGGTAGGTTAGTTTAGGTTAAGCTAGGTTATTCCAAGCTCGAGTAGGTTGGGCTATGTTAGGCTAGAGTAGGTTAGGTTAGAGTAAGCTAGCCTAGGCTAGGCTAGGCTATGCTAGAGTAGGCTAGGCTAAGTTTGGCTTGGTCAGAGTAGGCTACGGTATAGTAGGCTAGAGTGGGCTAGGCTAGGTTAGAGTAGGTTAGAGTACGCTAGGCTATGCTAGGCTAGGCTAGGTTAAGCTAGGCTAGAGTAGGTGAGGCCAAGTTAGGTGAGAGTACGCTAAGGGCTAGGCCAGGGTATGCTAGAGTTGGCTAGGTTAGATTAGATTAGGCTAGACTCGGCTAGGCTAGGATAGAGTAGGTTAGGCCAAGCTAGGCGATAGTAGGCTAGGGGCTAGGCTAGAGTAGGCTAGTCTAGAATAGGCTAGGTTAGAGTAGGATAGGTTAGATTAGGTTAGGCTATATTAGGCTAGGCTAGGTTAGGCTAGAGTAGGCTTGAGTAGGCTCGGCTAGAGTCGATTAAGCTCAGCTAGAGTAGGATAGGCTAGGCTAGTTTAGGCTAAGATAGAGTAGGTTAGGCTAGATTAGGTTAGTTTAGGGTAGGCTAGGATAGAGTAGTTTAGGGTGGGTTAGTTACCTTAGGCTAGGCTAAAGTAGGTTAAGCTACAATAGGCTAGAGTAGGTTACGCTAGGGTAGGTTAGGCTAGGCTAGTTAAGGCTAGGCTAAAGTAGGTAAGCCTAGGTTAGGCTAAGCTAGAGTAGTTTAGGCTATAGTAGAGTAGGGAAGGTTATGCTAGTTTAGGCGAGGCTAGAGTAGGTTAGGCTAGAGTAGGCTAGTGTAGGCAAGACTAGGTTAGGGTAGAGTATGGTAGGTTAGGCTTTAGTAGGCTAGGCTATAGAAGGTTAGGCTAGCTTATGCTAGGGTAGGTTAGTCTAGGTTAAGCTAGGCTAGAGTGGGTTAGGCTACAATAGAGTAGGGTAACTTATGCTAGTTCAGGCTAGGTTAGGCTACGCTAGAGTAGGTTAGTAGCTATAGTAGGCTAGTGTAGGCTAGACTAGGATAGGGTAGAGTAGGGTAGGTTAGGCTATAGTAGGCTAGGCTAGAGTGGGTTAGGCTAGGCTATAGTAGTTTAGGCTAGAGTAGAGTAGGGTAGAATATGCTAGTTTAGGCTAGGTTAGTATAGGCTAGAGTAGGTTAGGCTAGAGTAGGCTAGTGTAGGCTAGACGAGGTTAAGGTATAGTAAGGTAGGTTAGCCTACAGTAGGCTAGGCTAGAGTAGGTTAGGCTAGAGTAGGCTAGTCTAGGCTAGGTTAGGCTAGGCTAGAGTAGGTTAGGATAGAGTAGGCTAGTCTAGGCTAGGTTAGGCTAGGCTAGGTTAGGCAAGGCTAGGCTAGGTTAGGCTATGTTAGGCAAGGTTAGTTTAGGCAAGTTTAGCTTAGGTGAGGCTACTTTAGGTTAGTGAAAGCTAGGCTGAACTAAGTTAGGTTAGGTTAGGTTAGACTGGGCTAGGCTAGGTTAGGTTAGTCTAGGCTAGGTTAGGTTAGGCTAGCCTAGTCTAGGTTAGGCGAGGTTAGGTTAGATTAGTTTACGTTAGCTTAGTTGAGGCTAGATTAGGCTAGGTTGGAATGTTAGTTTAGGTTAGGCTAGGTTACACTATGCTAGAGTAGGGTAGGTTAGGCTATAGTTGGCTAGGTTAGAGTAGGTTAGGCTAGCTTGTGCTAGAGTAGTTTAGGCTAGCTTGTGCTAGAGTAGGTTAGGCTAGCTTGTGCTAGAGTAGGTTAGGCTAGGTTTTTGCTAGGCTAGAGTAGGTTAGGCTAGAGTAGGCTATTGTAGGCTAGAGTAGCTTAGGGTAGAGTAGGGTAGGTTAGGCTATAGTAGGGTAGGCTAGAGTAGGTTAGGCTAGGCTAGGTTAGGTTAGGCTAGAGTAGGCTAGGGTAGGGTAGGTTATGGTAGGCTAGGCGAGGTTAGGCTAAGGCTAGGCTAGGTTAGGCAAGGCTAGGTTAGGCTATGTTAGACAAGGTTAGGTTAAGCGAGTTTAGGTTAGGAAAGGCTAGGTTAGGTTAGGCAAGGCTATGCTAGTCTAGGTTAGGCGATGTAAGGTTAGATTAGGTTACATTAGTTTAGGTGATGTTAGGTTAGGCTATAGTAGGCTCATTTAGGCTGGGCTATGCTACAATTGGTAGGTTAGTTTAGGTTAGTCTAGGTTAGATTATGCTAGAGTAGGGTAGGTTAGGCTAGGTTAGGCAAGGTTAGGTTAGGCAAGTTTAGGTTAGGAAAGGCTAGTTAGGTTAGGCAAGGCTACGCTAGTCTAGGTTAGGCAAGGTTAGGTTAGATTAGGTTACATTAGCTTAGGTGAGGCTAGGTTAGGCTAGATTAGGCTCAAGTAGGTTGGGCTATGCTACAATTGGTAGGTTAGTTTAGGCTAGTGTAGGTTAGACTATGCTGTAGTAGGTTAGGTTAGGCTATAGTAGACTAGGCTAGAGCACGTTAGGTTAGACCATGCTAGAGTAGGTTAGGTTAGGCTATAGTAGACTAGGTTAGAGCACGTTAGGCTAGCTTGTGCTAGAGTAGGTTAGGCTACAGTAGGGTAGGTTAGGCTATAGTAGACTAGGCTAGAGTAGGTTGGCTAGCTTGTCCTAGAGTAGGTTAGGCTAGGTTAGGCTAGGCTAGAGTAGTTTAGGTTATAGTAGAGTAGGGTAGGTTATGCTAGTTTAGGCTAGGTTAGGCTAGGCTATAGTAGGTTAGGCTAGAGTAGGCTGGTGTATGCTAGAGTAGTTTAGGCTATATTAGGGTAGGTTAGGCTATAGTAGGATAGGCTAGAGTAGGCTAGGTTAGGTTAGGCTAGAGTAGGGTAGGGTAAGGTAGGTTAGGCTATGCTAGGCTAGGCTAGGTTAGGAAATGATAGGTTAGGCTAGTTTAGGTAAGGTTAGGTTAGGAAAGTTTAGGATAGGCAAGGATAGGATAGTCTAAGTTAGGTTAGGTTAGGTTAGACTAGGTTAGACTAGGTTAGGTTAATCTAGCCTAGTCTAGGTTATGCAAGGTTAGCTTAGGCTAGCCTAGTATAGGTTAGGCGAGGTTAGGTTAGATTAGGTTACATTAGCTTAGGTGAGGCTAGCTTAGGCTAGGTGAGGCTAGAGTAGGCTCAAGTAGGCTAGGCTATGCTAAAGTTGGTAGGTTAGTTTAGGTTAGGCTAAGTTCAACTCTACTAGAGTAGGTTAGGTTAGATTAGGTTAGTCTAGTTTAGGCCATGCTAGAGTAGGTTAGGGTAGGTTAGGCTAGAGGAGGCTAGGCTAGAGGAGAGTAGGGTAGGCTAGAGTAGTCTAGGCTAGGCTAGGCTAGAGTAAGCTAGGCTAACTTAGTCTTGGCAAGTGTAGGTTTATCTAGAGTAGACTAGGCTATGATACGTTAGGCTTGGCTAGGTTAGAGTAGGCTAGAGTAGCCTAGGTTATGATAGGCTAGAGTGGGATATGCTAGGATAGGGTAGGCTAAAGTAGGATAAGCTAGGATGTAGTAGGCTAGGCTAGGGTAGGCTAGGTTAGCCTAGGTTGTGCTAGGCTAGAGTAAGCTAGAGTAGGCTAGGCCAAAGTAGGGTAGAGTAGGCTAGGTTAGGGTAGTCTAGAGTAGGCTTGGCTATGCTAGGGTAGAATAGTCTAGGCTAAGGTAGGATAGGATAGTTAGGCTAGGTTAAGCTAGGCTAGAGTAGGTTAGGCTATGCTAGATTAGGCTAGGCTAGGTAAAATTAGGCTAGGGTCTGGGCTAGTCTAGGATTAGGTAGGCTAGGCTAGAGTAGATTAGGCTAGAGTAGGGTAGGTTAGAGTCGGTGGATAGGCTAGGCTAGGCTAGAGTAGGCTAGGCTAGCCTAGACTAGCCTAACATAAGCTAGGCTATGCTAGGTAGGGATAGGCAAAGCTAGAATAGGGTATGTCATGCTAGGCTAGAGTAGGTCAGGTAAGATTAGGATAGGGTAGGTTAGGTTAGGTTAGGCTAGAGTAGGTTACCCTATGCTGGATTAGGCTAGGCTAGAGTAGTTTAGGCTAGAGTAGAGTAGGGTAGGTTAGGCTAGAGTAGGCTAGACTAGAATAGGCTACAGTAGGTTAGGCTACACCTGAGTAGGCTAGACTAGGCTAGTTTAAGCTAGAGTAGGTTAGGCTAGGTTAGGCCAAAGTAGTTTAAGATAGTTTAGGCTAGGCAAGGGTAGTTTAAGCTAGAGTAGAGTAGGGTAGGTTAGTCTAGTTTAGGCTAGGTTAGTCTAGGCTAGAGTAGGTTAAGCTAGAGTAGGCTAGGGTATGCTAGAGTAGGTTAGGCTAGAGTAGAGTGTGTTTGGCTATAGTAGGTTAGAGGCGGTTATGCCGGAGTATGCTAGAGTAATAAGTTGGTCTATAGTAGGCTAGAGTAGGTCAACCTACACTATGCTAGAGTAGGTTAGGCTATAGTAGGTTAGGCTAGGTTAGGTTAGGCTAACATAGGCTAGGTTAGGCTAGGTTAGGGTAGGCTAAGCTAGGCTAGGTTAGGTTAGGTTAGGCTAGGTTAGCTTAGTCTAGGCTAGGTTACGCTAAGCTAGGGTAGGCTAGACTAGGTTAGGAGAAGCTAGTGTATATTAGGCTAGGGTAGATTAGGTTGGGCTAGGTTAGGCTACACTAGACTAGGCTAGGTTGGACTAGGCTAGGTTAGAGTATATTAGGCTAGGCGAAAGTAGACTAGGCTAGCTTAGGCTAGGCTAGGTTAGATTAGACTAGGCTAGGTTAGGCTATGCTAGGATTGGTTAGGTTAGGTTAGGTTAGAGTAGGATAGGTTAGATTAGGTTAGGCTATATTAGGCTAAGTTAGGCTAGGCTAGGCTAGAGTAGGCTTCAGTAGGCTCGACTAGAGTTGATTAAGCTCAGTTAGAGTAGGCTAGGCTAGGCTAGTTTAGGCTAAGATAGAGTAGGTTAGGTTAGGTTATGCTAGGATAGAGTAGTTTAGAGTGGGTTAGCTACCTTAGGCTAGGCTAAAGTAGGTTAAGATACAATAGGCTAGAGTAGGTTACGCTAGGCTAGGTTAGGCTAGGCTAGTTAAGGCTAGGCTAAAGTAGGTAAGGCTAGGTTAGGCTAAGCTAGAGTATTTTAGGCTATAGTAGAGTAGGGTAGGTTATGTTAGTTTAGGCTAGGCTAGAGTAGGTTAGGCTAGAGTGGGCTAGTGTAGGCAAGACTAGGTTAGGGTAGAGTATGGTAGGTTAGGCTATAGTAGGCTAGGCTAGAGTAGGTTAGGCTAGCTTAGGCTAGGGTAGGTTAGTCTAGGTTAAGCTAGGCTAGAGTGGGTTAGGCTACAATAGAGTAGGGTAGCTTATGCTAGTTCAGGCTTGGTTAGGCTACGCTAGAGTAGGTTAGGCTATAGTAGGCTAGTGTAGGCCAGACTAGGATAGGGTAGAGTAGGGTAGGCTAGGCTCTAGTAGGCTAGGCTAGAGTGGGTTAGGCTAGGTTAGGCTAGGCTATAGTAGTTTACGCTAGAGTAAAGTAGGGTAGAATATGCTAGTTTAGGCTAGGTTAGGATAGGCTAGAGTAGGTTAGGCTAGAGTAGGCTAGTGTAGGCTAGATGATGTTAGGGTAGAGTAGTGTAGGTTAGCTTATAATAGGCTAGGCTAGAGTAGGTTAGTCTAGAGTAGGCTAGTCTAGGCTACGTTAGGCTAGGCTAGGCTAGGCTAGGCTAGGCTAGTCTAGGCAAGGCTAGGCTAGGTTAGGCTATGTTAGGCAAGGTTAGGTTAGGCAAGTTTAGGTTAGGTGAGGTTAGTTTAGGTTAGGGAAAGCTAGGCTGGTCTAAGTTAGGTTAGGTTAGGTTACACTGGGCTAGGCTAGGTTAGGCTAGCCTAGCCTAGTCTAGGTTAGGCTAGCCTAGCCTAGTCTAGGTTAGGCTAGCCTAGCCTAGTCTAGGTTAGGCAAGGTTAGGTTAGGCTAGCCTAATCTAGGTTAGGCGAGGTTAGGTTAGATTAGTTTACATTAGATTAGGTGAGGCTAGATTAGGCTAGGTTGGTAGGTTAGTTTAGGTTAGGCTAGATTACACTATGCTAGAGTAGGGTAGGTTAGGCCATAGTTGGTTAGGTTAGAGTAGGTTAGGCTAGCTTGTGCTAGAGTAGGTTAGGCTAGGCTAGAGTAGGTTAGGCTATAGTAGGCTAGTGTAGGCTGGAGTAGGTTAGGGTAGAGTAGGGTAGGTTAGGCTATAGTAGGCTAGGCTATAGTAGGTTAGGCTATAATAGGCGAGGTTAGGTTAGGCTAGTGTAGGCTAGGGTAGGGTAGGTTATGCTAGGCTAGGCAAGGTTAGGCTAAGGCTAGACTAGGTTAGGCGAGGCTAGGTTATGCTAGGTTAGGCAAGGTTAGGTTAAGCAAGTTTAGGTTAGGAAAGGCTAGGTTAGGTTAGGCAAGGCTATGCTAGTCTAAGTTAGGCGAGGTTAGGTTAGATTAGGTTACATTAGCTTAGGTGATGCTAGGTGATGAGCCCCAATTTTGGTACAATTTGGGCTCATTTTTGCCTATTTTACTTGCTCAAACCATTCATTTTTATTTGCTTATGCATGCATTTCTTAGTTTATTCATGTTGTTTGTAGGAAGAAGGTTAGGCTCTTTATCTACGTGACTAATGCATTATGATCCCAGGTTTTGGCATTAAAAAGGGAGCAAGAGACAACGAAAGAGGAGACAAGGAGACAATGAGGTGGATCTGCTGATTTCGTGGAGTGATGTCCACGGTCTTGGGGCATTCCTCGTGATTCCCACGAAGAACTCTGAGCTCCAATCAATCTCCCCTCCGAGCTTCAAAAGCAGCCAGTTGTCCTACAGGAACAACAATCATAAACTGTTCTACCAGAACAACAGTTCTGACTGGCTCACAAATCCGCAGTTAAACTCCAGTTGGACAGCCGAGCTCCTAGAATCAAGGCTACTTGGCGGATCATCATTTTTTTGTATAAATATGGAGGCCTTAGCCTTAGATAGGTTGTTGAGTCTCTCGGTTTATCATTATAATTTTGAAGCAGTTCAGTTTCGTTCTTTTGGTGTAAGCCAATTTGGCATGACTTCGAATTATGAATAAAGAAGACAGTTTGTGATCTATTCCTGAGTTTTATTAGGAGACTATATCTCTTAGGTTAGGGCCCAACCTGAGAGCCATAGATCCCCTCTGCTGTAGTGCTGTTTCTATTTCATTCCCAGCATTTGAAGTTTTCCTCTGTTCATGCAATTTGAATTTCAGTAGTTTGGTGATTTGATTTTTGTACGAGTAGGATAGATTTTTGCTTATGATGCAGTTGTTCCCATTTGCTTAGCGTAGCAGAGGATTAATACCATCAATTGGAGCTCCAGCAAAACGGTTGTTAAGGTTCACTGCCATCTCTTTTGAAGATTGGGGTGCAGTCCATAGCGGACCACCAAAAACACGCATTACTTTGTTTGATACAGTTATGGTTTGGATTTAGATGCTTCCTTGTCATTTACACTTATCACAGATCTCTTCATCACAACCCCATACGTATTTCTCTTTGCGTTTTGGATTACTGTTCAATGAAATCATGGCACACTTAATGTAGGTTGATGCATTTCCGGTTTGATAAACAGTTTCGATCATTTGTTTCATTTACACTCTTCTCCCTCTCGTTTCATTATCATCCTTTCCATTTTGATCCTGCATGCAACCACGTTTCCTTGACCTATACTACGTTCTGTCCTCTCCTCAAAGTCTTCCAGTCCTCACGTAGCTTCATTCCTTGACCCTTCATTGACATCACTTCAACCTACTCCCTACACCTGTTTCCCATCTCATCCTTCCGCCTTTGTGCCATCACCAGCCTGATCCCTACCTCACACATCCCTTCCTACCATTCCATCACCCCTCCATCACTTCAATCCTTCACGGTGGATCATCCTGTAGCAGTTTAGAGACATCCTGTAGAAAACCCTGAGTATCCTGTAGGATCCCCTGCGACATCCTGTAGGAGGTCATTCACGCGGTTGCCGAGCATCTGAACGTGGAAAACCTCTGTGGATGAATGCCAAGGGTCCATAGGGACCTCACCTAGCCTTCCCAACCTATCCCACGCTTTCCTTCCTTCTCCACCCCACCTGCACAACCAAACCCTAATAAGCATAAAATCGCAATCATTCCACCCACTTACTGAAAAAGTACAAAACCATGTATTTTATGATGCAAGTAGTTTAGACCCATGCATTTTCACTTATTAAAGGTAGTAGCAGCATTTGTAGAAGTTTCGTCCACATTCATTGCATTATAGAAGTTAGAATAGTTAAATTAGGGTTTCCTAGGTTTCCATGCTTTGATTTGCTTTTAGTTCATTTTTGTCAAGTAGCTTAGTCTCCTTTGAGCTAGCTTTCGTCCATTATTGATAAAGATTCTTCTGTGAGCCTATAGAAGTTGGCTTGAGCCCTAGCGGACTTGTGCCAGCTGACCAAGTGACAGCTGCGACAAGAGCTAGTACTTGTGCATATAGCACCGTC
>APFE031272858.1:0-13909 GCA_000404065.3 Pinus taeda | reverse complement strand
TTGATGATGATGATGATGATCCACTGAGACCAAACTTTGGTCTACCAAACCTAAAAAACGAATTATTTAGTTTGATTTAAGATTTTATTCCTATGCTCAAAAAGATTGAAAAAAAGTTAACGTAGAAAGCTATCTTTATTACATTTAAAAAAAATTATGACTTCACCCACTTTATGCAAAAAAGAAAAAAGAAAAATAGGTCGAAACCTCAATTGCTTATTGTGAATGGAAAGGTTTTCCTATATTGAAGTGTTTTTCTATATGTTCATTCTCAGAATTATCATTTAAAAAAAATTAACGATTTTTCAAAATTGATTTAGATTGTTAAATTCTTATGATAAATAATAACTAGTAATTGTCCCAAAAGGTACAAAGAGAGGCCGATAGGATTATTAAATTGAAATTTTTGAATTTTTATTTTGAATAATTGTCACAAAAAGTGCAAAGAGCAACATACAACTATTTAAGGTTTTTTAGTTCTGATAGCCAATCTGGAACTATGCCAATCACGTTGTTGTTTTGTAGATGTCTACACAACCAGTGAACAAATAATCACAACTTTCTTTGTAATATTCCTGCTCTTTTTCGAAATATACATGATTCGCTAAAGATCAAATGACCTAGAAAGTGGAGGTTTATGTTTAAAGAAAATACTTACATTCTCTCCAATATGATTAAATTGGAAAGGTCGAGTCAGATGGTTATTGTTAGGTGCCCTGCTAATTTAAACACAGTAAAATATTCAAATGGAAGCGGCACAATCAGATTTTAAGTTTGGCTAGAGAAATGGGAGACTGTGACAGAAGATTTCAACAGAGCAGTAGAAGATGCATCTCACTAATGATGCTCAAAAAGCAGATCTGCAAGTAGATTGAGTCTTGTTATCACTTAAAATAATACAAATGTCCTTGAACCAGTTGATTTCATATCCATAAATTAAACCACAGACAATCATACAACCGTTGAGAGTTTACACTTAAGGGTAATATCATCGTATTTCGTTTTTATTTCAACAGAATTTGATTTTCAGTGTGTGCAATCCACAGTCAGGTATTGACATTGGCCAATCAAATTCTTCAAAAAAGGGGGTCTGAACAAAGAGTGTATGGAAAGGAAAGACACCTTTAAAAAAAGAAAAACTTTTCGTCATCTATTGCTACTATGCTTCACAAATGTTTTAACAGATTACAGTTCAAAGCTCCTAATAAATGAAATAGAATTATCCAAATAAATCAAATACATTCTTCTTGATCTTTTCTTAATTCAACTAACAAGAATAAGTAGCCTTACATGATTGTGAAGCTTAATTAACCACCAAAAAGTGGTCGAATGGATGCTTTCCCGCATGTTTAGTTTCCAAGTAACAGGGCTTGTTATCATGTTTTTGGTCTTGCTCACACACCTTAGACTGATATGCTGGAGGTGCAAGGCATTAAAGGAAAAATGTTTAAACCCTCAATGCCTATCTAATTCAACGGAGTTAAGTTATTGCTGTTACAGCAGACAGAATATCTGCAACAACTGCCCGTGAAAAGGGGCATTGGAGAAAATTCCGGAGATGCAAAGCACTAAGTTTAATATCCAAATATTGCAAAAAAAGAAAACCACTTGGTCCTAAATGGAGTAACTGAGATACAGGTCTAATTAACCCTGTTTTAACATTGCTCTCCCAACAAAAAACACTTCAAAATACGATCAGGAATGCCTTCCATTAGGTTGAATAAGTGACCAACCCCAGGAAGCTCATGATAGTGGATCCAAGGAAGCTTTTCACCAATGTAACGCTGCAAAGTCACCGGCACTAATGCATCCTCATCCCCTTGCCATATATGAACTGGAACATCATTGTTAGGAAACGGGTTATTGAGTTCCAAAGGATCAAAATCCCACTTGCCAAACATGACCATCAGGTCTCGATGTAGAGACTCAAACAATCCTTGCTGCAATGTTGCCTTCAAACGCTGCAGAGGCAAATGAATCAGTAAATAAGGAGAAAGCAACTCTTGGATCCAGAATCAGGCACAGTACCAGTATCTTGTTAATTTGGAATTCTTTGTCTAATCTTAGCATTGGTTTATTGAGAAAGAGAAAAGTCAATCAACCTCAAGCAAATTCCACAATTCAATTTCGTTAAGAACAGCATAGCATTCTGACTTGACTTTTGAAAATGGTTTTTTCTAGGAAAATTAGAGATCAAGGTCTGAGATGGAAACCGAATTTAGTCAACCTCAAACAAATTTCGAAATTCAATTTAGTTAAAAAAACATAGCATTCTGACTTGCCATTTGAAAATGGTCGTTTCTAGGAGAAGCAGAGGTCAAGGTCTGAGTTGCAAACCACATAAAATAACATAAATAGACAAGAAATTATAATTCACTTTCCAAAAATAAGTGAGAGGTATAAGGCCTAGATCAAGGAAAAACAAATACTTCAGCAGATCTTCCACTTGCAGCTAATTTGTGGCCTAGCTCCCGGTCATGCCTGTTCAGAGGTTTCCATGTCCCTTGAATAACGCTTGAAGAAGGAAACCATTTTTGGGTATTCCACCAATAAGTCAGCCAAGGGGTATAATAAGCAACACGAAGTGCCCATTGATCCTGTCGAGCTTGCTGATAATAAGCTTCTTTAGATCAATTAGCTGGGAAACCAGGCCACCTGTAGTTTATTACAGGTGCTAAGAGTGCAGCACCCGCTAACCTGTATTACCGTCATTCATATTTCAATGTTATTAAAAGTGCAGAATCCCAAAATTACTTAGAAAACGATCTAACACAACCGTTGTGTTTCTTAACTATAGTCACAGAGACTGCAAAGTTCTCTGTGCACCCTATTTAGTATTAGATCAATTAATATCATAGAAAATAGATGCAAAGTTGGGAAAAAAAAAAGATAAGAACCTGTTTCTCCGGGTTTAAGAAGTATTGTAGCATATAATATGCTGATCCCCTACTGTGTATCGATCCCAGTTAATTAGGACTCGACTCCATTCCCGATTGACAAATATAGAGCTTCAACATGACCTGCTGCAAAGACCCTCTTCCATGTGCCCACTTTTTCCTGACCCATCATGACCATAACATTCACAGACAAAAAATATCACTAACCTCAACCAATCACCAATGGCGTGCTGCTTTAGAGTGGTGTTGAGAGATTTTCCAGGAGAAGCACCTCGAACTGTGGACTTAATGTCATTGGGGATGCCTGTATCAGCCACCTGTTTCCATAAGGACAGTTTCTACTCCATTCTTCGAATCATAAAATTCTTTCCGAGACAGAAGACAGTCTACAACAGTTACCATATTACCCTGAAAACATCCACACATGCGAAGGCTGAGAAAGCGAAACAGATAATTCTATACAGGCAACATCAAGAAGAAAAGGCCAAGTAATCCTGCCTGTTCCAAATCAGAAGCTTCAAAAGCTGGCAACCTTAAATCGTCTATAGCCACCAGGAAATTCCTGACATTCTCGAACCATTGATACGCAGAATGCGCGGCACCTTCAGTAGTTGCCAAGCCTGGTTTTGATACAATCTGCAAGAAGAGATGTTGGTTCTGAGGAGTACAGCCGCGAAAATCCTCTAGCTTGGCTTTCAACCTCGCGCCCAAAAAACACCGCCTCCCCATTCTTATGGCTCTTGGCCTCCCCATTCTTATGGCTCTTGGCCGCCTCAATATCGTACAAAATTCCAGCCAATAGGCCAGAGAAGAGGAAAGAGCCTATGGGCAAGTTGAGGATGAGAAAATTATAAATCATGCCATAATACTTCAATCCAAAAAGCTCTGATGCAGTGGGAACAGAAATAGACAGACGAACACCGTAACAGACCCCCACTACAACGGATCCAAGGTACAGCGACCCTGAGATACCGATGGCCATGAATATGTATCCTACAATCATAAATAGTTGCGAGGCTGCCATCCATACAGGTCTCGGAATGCCCGCCTTCCTGAAAAACAAGGAAAGAAAAATACACAAACCCTGAGAAATGGGATAATCTCGAAGAAAAATACACAAACCTTGAGAAAAAAGATATTAAATGTGATATTCTCAGCATACAAGAACATTTGTAAATAGAAAAATTTGCAGAAACCTTATAAAATGTTCGGAGATTGACCCTGCTCCAATCCTTCCAAAGAATCCCCAGATACTAATTAAAGAAACAAACATGGACACATCAACGTAGCCCATGGCAAGACCAATCTGGCCCATATTATTGATGACCGCCATGCCCGTCCCCACACCACAAAGAGGCAAAAAACAATAACCAGAAGTCGAACTTCTGTATCGCCTGAAATATAGTGTGATCCTCGCCTATACGAGGAGGGGTAGGATTGGATACAATCTGTTTCTCAGCGCTTTGGCCTTGTGAAGGCTGTAGTTCGGTAGAACGGCTTTCAGCTTTAGCCTGCACAGATATTTCAGGGTTTTCTGCCCTCTTTGCTTCCACCATGTTCGTTAATAAGGGTTCTCTGAGTTGTGGTTTTTCTATATCTTGCAATTGCCTGCTCGCCGAATTCCATTTCCAGAAAGATGGAATCAGTTGCTCGCCTCTAGAATACCTTTCTAGAATGAAAATCTTTAGAGGAATGACCAGAGGCGTTGTGAGAGAACGAGCAAGAAGCCTGCAAAAATGCGTGAGAGCACGATTCCGTGATTACCAGTGATGTCAAAGACAAGCAAATAAACGGCCACGATGATTGCTATGATATTGAATGTAGAGAAGCTCTGAGTTTCTTCTTTTTCTTCTCTTTCGTTGGCGGAACAAGGAACAGGGCGCAGAAATATCATGGAAGTCACACACACGATGCCTGGGATAAGGGTGAGCATGAGCACGAAAGATGATGGACTGCTAGCGAAGAGGGCGGTACATAGGTCGGTGAAAATGGCAGTGCTGAGACCGATGTAACCCTTGAGTATTCCCACAACAGGCCCCCTGTTCCTGGGGAAATTCCTCATGCACGTCACAAGCACCGCCGTGTTCATCCAGGTGGTGCTGTTACCTCCCATGCACAAAAAAATGCACATCTGTCGACAAGAAATGAAATTTACAGTAAGTAATAATCCTTGCATTAAGAGAAATGAAATCAAGAAAACCAAGAACAGAACCTAAATGAAAAAGAAAACCAAGAAACCTCACCTGCCAATAGGGCAGGGGTCGAATCCTCTGGCTGAGCCCAAGCCATTGTGCGCCATAACCCAGAAACCCTTCGAGAGAACCAATGAGCAAAATGAGCCAGGCAGCAAGAGCAGCCGAACATCGGCGAGCCTGCTCGCCGAATTCCATTTCCAGAAAGATGGAATCAGTTGCTCACCTCTAGAATACCTTTCTAGAATGAAAATCTTTAGAGGAATGACCAGAGGCGCTGCGAGAGAACGAGCAAGAAGCCTGCAAAAATGCGTGAGAGCACGATTCCGTGATTACCAGTGATGTCAAAGACAAGCAAATAAACGACCACGATGATTGCTATGATATTGAATGTAGAGAAGCTCTGAGTTTCTTCTTTTTCTTCTCTTTCGTTGGTGGAACAAGGAACAGGGCACAGAAATATCATGGAAGTCACACACACGATGCCCGGGATAAGGGTGAGCATGAGCACGAAAGATGATGGACTGCTAGCGAAGAGGGCGGTACAGAGGTCGGTGAAAATGGCGGTGCTGAGACCGATGTAACCCTTGAGTATTCCCACAACAGGCCCCCTGTTCCTGAGGAAATTCCTCATGCACGTCACAAGCACCGCCGTGTTCATCCAGGTGGTGCTGTTACCTCCCATGCACATCTGTCGACAAGAAATGAAATTTACAGTAAGTAATAATCCTTGCATTAAGAGAAATGAAATCAAGAAAACCAAGAACAGAACCTAAATGAAAAAGAAAACCAAGAAACCTCACCTGCCAATAGGGCAGGGGTCGAATCCTCTGGCTGAGCCCAAGCCATTGTGCGCCATAACCCAGAAACACTTCGAGAGAACCAATGAGCAAAATGAGCTAGGCAGCAAGAGCAGCCGAACATCGGTGAAAGGTTCGCAGAAGATGGCAATGGCGGCCGAAAAATCGGAATTATTCATCGGATATCCATGCACTCTGTGGTTACGCCCGACGCCAGGTGTTATGCCGCCCGGGCGAAAAATCGGAATTATTCATCGGATATCTGCGGTTATGCCCGACGCCCGGTGTTATGCGGCCCGATGCCAGCTGTTAGCACGAGGACGAAGGGGACCCGACGCCACGTGTCAGCGGGAGAATGAGTAGGACGACGAAGGTCCCTTTCAAAGGAAAGGCCTATCAGCCTAATTAAATATTACTAACATAACCAGTGAATGATTTAATTTACATGTTAAGTATATAATTATGATTATCATGATTATTATTATAATTATTATAAATAATTAATATTACTACTATTGTAACATACATAGATACATCATAAATTGTTTTACCAAGTTTAATCATCATTGTTAATTTCATTTCTGTTTTTATCTGAATTATTAAAATTATTGGGCTTGAGATGCCAAAACAAATGTTGTTAATTATTAATTAAAAGATTATGGATCAGTTTGTTAAAAGACTAGAGAAACAATTGAATTAACTTCTGAGAACAATTACGATTATTCCTTCACCCTTTTCCTTTAAGAGGAAAAAGGGCAGAACCCTCCGGGCTGGAGGAACAACAATCTGATGAATTTTTCCTAGAGTTGGCAAACCTAACAAGTGGGAAAGAAAATTGTGGTAACAGTTGTGGGGTACGAGACTTGAGGCTGGACTGACGCCCAAGGTACCCAGTTGTTCATCATTGTCATAAGTGGAAGAGCTCAGAGGGGAAATCTAGACGTAATTGCTAGTTCATAGGCTGGGTTGTGAGACCTTCCAAAATAATTATTGTGTACATAATCGAAAACAGATAAGTGATACCACCATGTAAATCATTATTACTAGGAAAAGATAGAATGTTCATTGTTAAAGTAGAATATATGTTAATAAATTTGCAGTAGTAATTAATGTCTATTGATTTCTAAATAGAATAGGAAACACTCACTCGATACCATGCATTAAATATGCAAAATAGTAAATATGCTAGCTTACTAGGCAAGATATCTTCTATAGAAAGTTTAATGATTTAATTCAGAAGAACATGCTAAGTAGAAAACATTAAAACAATAGTCTTGTTTATCTTTCTATATTTTCTATATTTTGGTTGTATAGTCTGTAAAGACACTCATGCCCACAATATACAGATGTCAGTTCTTAGAATGTACTCACGTAATCTTTCTTTATCTATGACAGAGAATCAGTAAAGAAAACTTTATAAACGCACTCGACTATTACCCTACAATTGCATTGCATATTGCGAGAGACCTAGGGTTTATTGGCCTCAGATGAGTTTAGGAAGAACTCCCCAAGAGCCAAGTACCCCCTAGTGCTACTAAAACCCTGACCCTTTGATTCATTAAAATTGTCCATTATATTTACATAGAAATAAAGGATTTAGTTCAAAGAAACAATAGTGATAGCTATAACTTAATACCAGTTGGGATGTTGCATACAAATCCCTAAAAACAAATTCATTTAACTTATACAACACAGAAATTGTATCTTCTAAACCCCAAAAAAATTATTAAAAATTGAAATATCACTGCAGGCCTAATACAACAGTCTAGATATAGATTAATATAAAAATTTCATAATGGAAAGGGCCATGTAAATTTCTGCAGAAATAACACATGGAAAGATTTAAGAGGACCAAACACTGTGATGGCTTATGCAAAGCTGACAGTATCAAAAACGAAACATTACATTCTTAAGTTGAAAGCAAAATCTAGGTTGTAGCATTAAACCCCAGCTATCAATACCCCCTTGAAACCCTCTGTCATGGTAAATCAGCTTGGAGAGCCAAGGCATAAACAAGTACAAATTCCAACACACCTGGAAAGCAAAGAAAGGAGCAGGGTTTAGTAAGTTGTCCACCTCTCAAAAGACACTTGCCAAAAAAAGGATTTGAGCCAGCTTCTGAGGTCTTACCTACACAGTAAAGTCAATTATGAAAACCTAAATTCATGTAAGGGTCTAGTTCGTTATATGAAAAACCTTGTGAATTTAGAGATGACTTACCTGAATGGGAGTTGGGCAGCCTTCAAAGCGACACTCGAACCAGCATAGGATCTAGACACCATCAACAAAGGCAAAAGAAAAATAACCTTAAATGACAATAGCATAAAAAATATAATCAGTGCTTACCTCGAGCTACCATAGAATCAACCCTCTGCTTGAGGATGCTGAAATCCATGTCATAGCCATTATACCTATTCTAGAGTGGCACAAGAAACCCATCAAACATCTTCATGAACCACCACAAAGCACCATAACAGTGGCAAAAAAATCTTAATGAAGAACTGCAGAGGTTATAGTAATAAAAGACTTGCAGAAAACCTAGAATATCGGATACGAGCTTGACTAAGTTATACGCAGGGTCACCATGGTAGAGTAGAGAGCCAAGTCGAGACATAGGCAAATGAACCAACCTCACCACCAAAAGAGTCATTAAACTTTCCCACCAAACCCGAAGCATCAAGACCATAGATCTCAACGGATCAAATGACAGATGGAAGCCTAGGTGCAACACTTTGAGACTCTTCCGTGGAGCTACAATTAAAGACATTAATGCCAAAACAAGTGGCTATCAAGGAGATAAACTAACATGGCAAGAGGAAACCTCGGGGCTCTCCTCCCTTAATGAGGAAGGGCTTGCCCAAGGTCGTTCAAATCGCACAGAGTTTTTGCAATCCACTATGTGGTGACTTATGTGGAGTTCTAGCGTGGAGGCTCAGTAAAACCATCGCGGCATACAACTTAGACCTTAACAATAATGCAATAATTTTTTTTTATTATATTCACAATCTTGTATGGGTCAATGTATTATTGAATCGGGTCATCCATTCGATTAAATTCATAGTTGTTTTATCAAGTAAAAGAAAAAAAATTGTTAGGCTATTACAACTATTATTAACTAATATTATTATTTTTTATTCTCAATTAAATCTAATAATATTATTAATTAATAAACATTACTAATATTGTCTAGAAATTTTCGGCAAAATCACATAAAATTCTTTTGTCGATGCGTTTCGAACCAACCAGTGTGGTTCATCGTTAGGACAAGTTGAAGAATCGATCCAGATTTAGCTGGTTAAATAGTAAGTGCAGAGACTCCCGTTATTATTCTAGCTGTTGGAGTCTCTGCACTTACTATTTAACCAGCTAAATCTGGATCGGTTCTTCAACTTGTCCTGACGATGAACCACACTGGTTGGTTCGAAACACGTCGACAAAAGAATTTTTATGTGATTTTGCCGAAAATTTCTAAACAATGTTATGGATCACAGAAGTCTCAATTCCTTAACATTAATACTAATTAATTGGTTCATTTATTTAATACTAATTTATTTATTCATTAATTAATTAATAATAATTTTTAATTAATTAATTAATTATTAATAATCATAAATAAATTATTATTATTATTATTGTTAGGATATTCCGACACATAGGAATAGTTAAGTATAACTTGGTCTAGTATAGAGTTAGGTAAAGTGTGTTTCTTTACTATGTACATTTGTAACTTACAATCTGACGGTCACGATATGTAGTGATCCGACGGTTCATTCTCTCCTCGGTATTACCGACACTTGATTCGTGGCTTGATACCCGATTGGTCCATGAATTCTATTTAAAGCACATGGAGGGTCATTTGTAGGTTAACCCTGCATGAGAGAAGCTTATGTAAATTTTCATTCTTTTATTAATAAATTGCTGTAGTGCCACGTGGCACAGGCCATGGACTGTTTTCCCTCTTTGAGGGTTTTACCACGTCAAAATACTGGTGTATTGATTTGTGATCTGTTTGTGAGCGGTGTCCTTTTGGTGTTCTGCCTGAGGAACTTACCCTGTAAATTCCTACATGGTATCAGAGCTATTTGAGGGCCGCGTTCATTGGTGATCCAAATCTGAAGCCGGTTGAACCGCATCCGACTGCCATCTCCTAGATCTATTGTTTTTGACTGCTTTCGGGCCAAGAGGACTGCTCTGTTGTGTTGGGAGCATCTGTTCTAGTGAGGAACCCCTTTCGTTTCACGTGAAAAGGTTTCCGGTAGCCCTAGCTGCATCATTTTTTAGATCTGGAGGTATACAGTGTTTATTTGCAATTTACTGTTATTTTCTCTCTGTTTATTTCGGTTTCGTTTTATTTAGCTCCTTTTATTACTGGGTCTATACCTTTCATTTCTGCGTATGCTCTTTTCCCTGCGACTCTGTGTGATCTGGGAAAATCAGAAACAGAAAGGAAGGATTTTTCTCATGCGTGTGCTCTTTTCCCTACACCTTAGTGTGATCTCGGAAAATCAGAAACATTAAGAAAAATATTTAGTTTCTGGGTAAAGCTAACTTTAAGCCGTAAGGCTTGTTTTTTTTGCATGTCCGTGTTGGGTTTTATGTTTTTGTTTTGTAGGGAGAAAAAGAGCTTTCTCAAGCAAGCACGCAATCCAAAGCATCCGTGACTAAAAGAAAACAAAGCCGCGCCCCCCCCCCCCTCCTCTCTCTCTCTCTCTATCTTTTTGTATAGCTCACTTGGTTCAAAGCTAATTTAAGAGAGTAGAGGTATTGGGTTCAAATCTCCTTTTTTTTTTTAAAGGAGCATTTTTTTTTCATTTCCGCACATTCCCGCACTTTTTCGGCGCCTTCATCAACATTTTTTAAAAAAGGTCATAACTTCTTCATCCGGAAGCCATTTTCAGAGCCGTTTTTTTTTAACCAACCTAATTTGTCGAGCTCTTTCCATTGGAACACTTAGTTTCAGCATATTTAGCTTTTGTTTCTATCAAAATGGAAATTTCATGCCAAGTTATACTTGACAGCACCAACTACTTCCAATGGTGGTCCTACATTGTGGATTTACTTAGAAGTAAAGGTCTTTACCGAATAGCCACAGGCCAAGAAACCAAGCCGAAAGATGAAGAGAAAGCAGCCAAATGGGAAAATAGGCAAGGTCAAGCATGTGGGTTGATAGGGATGTCTATCTCTCCCGATCTTAGTTCCATATTGCTGAACTTGATACTCCTAATAAAGCAATGGAGCAGCTTACTAAAGTTTTTGGAATAAAAAATGAACTTAGAGCCCATCAGCTTGAAAATGAGTTGCTTACACTAGACCCCAATAATTTTTCTTGCATTGAAGATTTCTTGTCCATGTTCAAGACCATTAGACTTCTCTTGGAAGGTGTTAATGTTAAAAAAGAAGATAGTGCTCTTATCTATTGCATTCTTACTAAGTTGGGACAAGCCTACTCTGTGTTTGTTTCCACCTTCCATTCTACAAGAGAAGCCTTCATTTCTCAAGGACATGACTACAAGCCCCCTTCGTTTGATGCTTTTTATGATTCTTTAATAAGAGGACAAGAAAAACTCTTACACCTTGGTCTTCTTAATCTTGGAAACTCTTCTAAGAAAGCGTTAACCACCCAGCAACAACCAAACTCAAAGAATCCTAAGAAGTCATATCCTAAAAAGAATGGTCCTAAACCAAACAAGGGTCCTAAGCAATTTCAGCCTCAAAATGAAAAATCATTTCAACAGAATGATAAGGCAACTGAAAACAAAGGGAAGAAAACTGATAGACATTGCAACTTTTGTAATCGAGATGGCCACTTAGAATCTAAATGCTTTAAGAAGTTGGAAGCCTTGGAAGCAGCAATGAAGATGCATAACATCCATTTGGAGCACTCTTCAAATTCATCTTCAGGAATGGCACTTTCTGCATGTGGTTGTCAATCATCTCGGTCTGGGTCTGGTTATGCACTAAATGTATCTTCTTCTTCTCATTCTCATGAGTGGGTCATTGATTCTGGAGCTTCTTATCACATGGCCAAAAACAAAGCCATGTTTTCTTCTTTAAATGATTGTAACACCAAAAATACATATGTTGGTGATGATAGATCTCTTATGTTGTAGGGACTAGAACTGTTCATATAGATAATGGTCAATTTAATGATGTATTATGTGTTCCAACCTTATCCTCCAACATTCTATCTGTTTATCAGATAACTCATTCAGGTGAAGGTAAAATCGTTGAATTTTCACCTCACGATGTTGTAATTAAGGACCTAAAGGATCCTAGACAGATTTTAGCCACTGGCATTGCTGATGATTCCACAAGGTTTTATAAGTTTCACAACTTTGGGTCATCAAATCTTCCCTTAGTATTTGTTGCTCATAATGATGAAGTGGGCAAACTTTGGCATGAGCGATTTGGTCACTTAAACTATCGCTCCCTTCACCATCTATGTAAAGAAAATATGATGACAGGTCTTCCTATGGTATCTTGCAGAGATGGTGTTTGTTCCGGATGTGTACTCGGAAAACATCATCGGGACAGTTTTGACAAACGTGCCTCTTGGCACGCCTTAACCCCTTTACAGCTTGTGCACAGTGATTTATGTGGTCCACTTCCTGTTGCTTCATTCTCTGGCTGCAAGTATTTCTTAACTTTCATTGATGATTTCTACAGACGCACTTGGGTATACTTCTTAAAACTCAAGAGTGAAGTATTTAACACATTTTTGGCCTTCAAAGCCTTTGTTGAAAAACAATCTGGACATCAAATTCTTAAGCTAAATCTGATAATGGTGGAGAATATGTTAAAAACGACTTCATCAACTTTTGCATTGTGCATGGAATTCAAATGCAACATACTGTTCCATATACTCCACAACAAAATGGTGTAGCTGAAAGGAAGAATCGCACCTTAAAGGAAATGGCGAATTGTATGCTTCAATCTAAAGGACTTAGTCTTAATTATTGGGCAGAAGCAATTAACTGTGCAAATTACATAATAAATGCACTCCTACTAATGTTCTAAAGAATATCACTCCAGAAGAAGCTTGGAGTTCCATTAAACCAGATGTAAGTCACTTTCGTATTTTTGGAAGAGAAGCATGGGCCCATATTCCAGATGAAAAGCATAAAGCTTTAGAACCTAAGAGTGAGAAATGTACTTTTGTTGGATATTCTGAAGATGTAAAAGGTTATAGACTTATTCCATTTAAGTCCAAAATGTTATCATTAGAAGAGATGTAAAATTTGATGAAAATAAATCGGCCTGCGAGCCTAGTCCGGCGGATGTGCCACCTCTTCCTATCTCTTCTACTTTTGAAAACATTTCTTCTTCAGATGATGAAAGTGAGGATGACAATCCTCCTCCACCTTCTCAGGATCCTCAACTTCCAAGATGGGTCCGTCCAAAATGGGTCCAAGCTACTCGAGATGCAGCAGGTGATCTTGCCGGTGATCCTACAGATCAGCTCTGTACCCGTTATCAGTTTGAAAGAGCCTCTTCTTTACTGGCTCAAGTGTCAGCAAATAATGATCCTGATACCTTTGCAGAAGCTTCAAGCCATCCAGATTGGGACGCAGCTATGAATGAAGAATATCGTTCATTATTGGCAAACGATACATGGGATCTTGTTCCTCTTACCAAAGGACTGCGAACTTTGTTAGATGCCAAATGGGTTTACGAACCAAGTATGGACCAGATGGGAAAGTTGATAAACATAAAGCTCGACTTGTTGCCAAGGGCTTTTCACAAGCAGAGGGCATTGATTATACTGAAACCTTCTCACCTGTTGCCAAAATGAACTCTGTCCGCCTTGTTCTTTCCCTTACTGCCTCCTTTAAATGGGAAGTCCATCAGATGGATGTTAAATCCGCCTTCTTGGATGGGGACTTGCATGAAGAAATCTACATGGAACAACCTATTGGGTTTATACAAACAGACTCCAGCCTTGTATGTCAGCTTAAGAAATCCCTTTATGGTCTCAAGCAAGCTCCTCGGGCTTGGTATGCCAAAATGGATAGCTTTCTCT
>APFE031272857.1:51243-94441 GCA_000404065.3 Pinus taeda | reverse complement strand
TCCACCATCTAAGCAAAAGAAGTATATATTGGTATGCACTGATTATGTCACTAAATGGGTAGAAGCCAAAGCATTACTTTCTGCTACTGAAAATTCAGTTGTTAACTTTCTTTATAAGGATATTTTTACTCGCTTTGGTGTCCCAAGAGAAATTGTGACAGATCAGGGAAGTCAATTTACATCCAACATGATGGAGAAGCTGATGGAAGAATACAAGATCAAGCACAGAAAATATACTCCTTACCATCCGCAAGCAAATGGCTAAGTGGAGTCTACAAACAAAGTCATTGAAAGTATCATCACCAAGACTGTTCATCTACATAGAAGAGATTGGGCTGAAAGGCTTCCTGAAGCCTTATGGGCCTATAGAACTACATGGAGAAATACAATAAGACATTCTCCTTATGAACTTGTTTATGGGAAAGAAGTCCTGCTCCCCATTGAATTTCAAGTTAAAACTTTCAAGATGGTAGTTCAGTTGGGGATGGACTTATCAGAAGCTCAAAAACACAGAATGGAGCAGTTGAATGAACTAGATGAGGTTAGACAAGAGGCAATTCTAAGAACCGATCTAGTTCAACATCAAAGAGCTAAGTGGCATGACAGATATATCAAAGAGAAAAAGTTTCAAGAGGGAGATTGGGCACTACTATTTAGTTCCAAGTTTAAAGACTTCAAAGGAAGATTTCAGACTCATTGGCTTGGGCCATATGAGATCGACAAAGTCTTTAACAATGGAGTGGTAAGAATCAAGACCATTGATGAATTTTAAACTCCTCTTATTGTGAATGGCCATAGATTAAAGATTTATCATAAGCCACTCTCAAAAGAAGAATTTGTCAGAATGTTTCAAGAGAATTCTGCAATAAGGTTGGTGAAGAAGAATCCTTCTTCCCCACCAACCTAGCCTTTGTTCCTTTCTGTTAAAAAATAAAATAAAATAAAATTTGTATAAGCCTGAAAACCAATCTCTGATTGGCAGTCTTATACAGAAAATGTAGAGTGAAAATCAGGGACACCTGACACTCTATATTTTCCAAGAAAAAAGATCTTTCCTTCTTTCTCATTTCCATTTTCACTCCACTCACTTCATCTCACTTCATTTCATTTCCATTTTCACTCCACTCACTTCATTTCACTCCATCTCATCCATTTCATTCCATCAATAAATAAAAAAATTCCATGATCATTTCCATTCAGATAGTTATTGTCTAACTATCTTTGTTTAGCTAAGTGGTTGTTGTGCCAAGTTTCCACAGCTGGAATCAGTTTCTGCAGCTAGAAGCAGTTTCCGCAGCCACCACTCTATTTTTCAAATTTACAGTCAAGGTGTTAGTGCAATAAAATAAAAATGTAGGTATGAACAAGCATGAAGACATGGATATGGAGCATCTACAGACATCAACAGGGAGCAATTGAGTCAGGGCTACTGGACAACAAAGACAAGGATTCTAAAGGTATGGGCAAAAATTTATTTCAAATAGAAATTAAAGGCACAAATTTGCATATTTATTAAACCATTAAAGCTCACTATGTGCAATAATTATTACGATAGCTCCACTACCATTCCACGACCTCACTCCATAAATCATACATTTACTCCCTAAACGGTCTCATGATTATTTTTCGGGTTCAACTCATAGATGAACTGCACTCCCGCACTCCACTTGTATTCATGAGACGTGACCTATGTGAATACGGATACTCTCCACCGTAATTTGTGCAGTCATTTTATCAAAGTGTAACATCTCACGCAGCCATTTAATTCAAAATTCCGACGCCATTTCACTTGTGTTAAGCTGCACTTCATTAGCATATGCCTCCATTTTATCTCGGCTGCTCATCCCCTGTTCCGCTTACAACTCCTGAACATCCCAATTCCCGTATCCATTTTCCATTTCGGCCATCGTTCTTCCACAAACAGAACCATCTTACCTCTGATAAAACCCTCATACAAATACGTAGTTGAATTCCAGAAAAGAATTTTTAACAAAGGAAGATGGGACAGCTACTGAGGGCAGAGCCGGAAGGGCTTAAATTTTTAGAAGGGTATCCTCAAGTAAAGGAATTGCTGAAGAAAGCCAAATGGCTTCGTTTCATCCAGAAATTCAAAGGCCATAATAAGGAAGTCACGAAAGCCTTTGCAAGGTCTTTTAATGACCAGGTGGTAGAGATTGGAGACCTGAAATTCACGGTCACTGAAGCCTCAATTGCAGCAGCTACAGATTTGCCCCGGGAAGGTGAGCGTTGGTTTAAAAACAAAAGTCTGGATGAGCAAGCATGGAGAGTCATATTGTGTAACCCAGGTATGGACGTTACTATATTTACAAGAGGGATTCCTGTTAATGCACTGAAAGAATAATGGGAAGGCCTACTATTAATCATTCAAAAATTTATTACTTGTGAAGGCCAGTTTGGGATGATGTACATGTATCACACTAGGCTCTTGATGAACTTTCTAGAGAAGCAAGCTCTTAATTTGCCCTATTTCTTATTGTTGAGTTTGAAAAAGATGAGTACTACAGTCCAAAAGAACATAGGAGATATAGAGCCTCATTTATATCATCATGGATTAGTGAGGATTCTAGTTGAAGACCAGTTGAAGAGAAACAAAGATACTTGGGAGCGGTTTCTAGTGAGAAACTATTTTCAAGAACAATCTAAAGCCCCGGGAAGCAGTACATCAAAGGCACCGAGAAAAAGTAGGAATAAAGGAAAAAGTGTCATAATCCAAGACTCTCCTATTGATAAAACTAAAGAAACTATTCAAAAATAAAAGGAGGAAAGAATTAAGGATAAAAAGCAAAGAAAGTTGAAGGGAAAGAGGAACTTACAAGATGTTTATCAATTACCATAACCATCTATAGAGGAAGACTATCAAGTGTTATCTGAGAGACTAGTGCACCTCCAAAAACACGCTGCCACAGCTAAGAAGAAAGAAAAAGGGGAACAAATTATGGAAGAGTAAAGTACTAGCCCACAGTACTTAAGAAGGAGCAGCAGGCTCAAAGGAAAGTGGAGGAGGACACAAGTAAAAGGACCCCACTTCATTGACTTGGGTGGGGAAACACCTAAGAAACCTCAAGCGGGCCATAGTCCACCTCATCCTCTGACTAATATTGAAGCCATCCCTTTCGATGTTGATGTAAGCCCTTCTCGGCTAGAACTAGAAGACAGTCCTCCTCCTCAACAAGACTTTGAAGCCAGCCCGAGGCAAACACCTGAAATTGATTCAAAACAGCAAGAGGTATATGATTACCTCGAATCTTTAGAGAAGACAGTTGCAGGCCCGAGCACACCATCCACTCTGCCTCACATAACACAAGATGCACAGGTTCAAGCTTTGAAACAAGAAGTGTTTGAATTAGAGGTTTTAAATAGGCACATTAAACAAGAAACTGAGGCACTAAAAGAGCAAGGAAAAGTGGACAAAATTATTCATGATAATACCATGTTACATATGGGTTTGTGGCAGAAGAAGAACAAGAAACTAAAGAAGAAGTGCAGAAAGTTGAGCAGGGAATTAATCAATCTCAAGTTCAGATGTTTGATAAGGAAACCCAGGATGGTGGTAGCACCAAGAAAGAAGAGGAGAGGATTGGATGTACTAGCAGAGGCTTCAGAATACATAGACTAAAGGGAGATGACTAAAATTTTGGTTGCATGAGGACATGCAACACCTTCACAGTGGGGGTATGTTGAGTCCCAAACTTACATCTTCCCTACATCCTTTTTAGCCTTTTTATCCAATTACCTGAACCTCCAAGCTATCAAATCATTGCATATTAGTTTAAAAATAGCATATAAATGGTTTCCTAACTATGTCTTGTGACTGCTGTTTGATTTAGATTTTTGCTCAGTCAGCTGCGGAATCTTGTCACTTTCCGCAGCCAGAATCAGTTTCTGCAGCCTTTTTGTTAAAGTCTATGCTACAGGTGTCTACTGAAGAATCCGGCCACATGGGCAAGCTACAAATGATGTGGACATGGAACGTGTCCCCTTGTTTCAGACGAATCACTCACAGAAGCCCGTGGTCAAAGCCAGTCAAACGGTGGTCAACACTAGGAGTTTTGCGGTGGCAGGACTCTGCTTTTCATCACGAGGAGTGCGTGGCAAGATCCTAAATCTCAGGAGGTGTGCTAACACCTGGGGACTGCCCGTGAACCGAATCCAACAAACCACCCTCCTTGGATTTATTTCCCACGGCTACCATGTTGCTAGATTTTTGAATATGGTCTTTTACATGTTTGTCTACCAGCGCAGACCTTAGGAATTAGTTATGTATTTCCTGCTATAAATAAAGCATCTTCGTATGTGTATAGGCTAGCGTTTGATATGTAATCTTGACTGTTTTCACGAGCCATCGTGCCGTGACTTAGTCCTTATTTTATGATTGTATTGCAATATATGAGAGGACACTGCTTTTGAGTTCAAATCCGTGATTGATTTCTGATTGGCCGAGGTTGTAGAGGGCCCTTGTACACCAAGGTCCTGTAGTTACTATATAGCTTCATGTTTTCTTCATTTACGCTCTTGATGCCATAGATGTTTGCTGTAAATATTACATTGCTCATGGTATTTATGTTGTTTGTTGTCCATAGCTTCTTTTATGCTTTCAATTGACTGTCAACTGATCAGTGTTTTCATTTCAGGTTCTAATAGAAAGCCCGGGCAAGTGCATATAGCTTTTTGATGACTAATGACATGATGGAATTATCTTATCCTTTTGCTGATTTGTTTTCTTAGTTCTAATTCCAGCACAGTTTATTTCTTTCAGTTTTGCTTTGTTCATTTACTTTTCTGCAAGATAGATATTAGACTATTCATATAATTTTTCAGTTACCTCCTATAGCCAGAGCGAGTCGAATGGTGAGGGATTGAGTGTGAATGTATAGTTTGATACTAGTTTATTTACTTTTGCAAGTTAGTGATTAGATTACTCATATCATTTTCGGTTAGCTCCTATAGCCAGAGCGAGTCGAATGGTGAGGGATTGGAGGATGAATGTGTAGTTTGATCTTAGTTTTATTTTATGCAATTTAGATATCAGATTACTCAATTTGTTTATGATTACCTCCTATAGCCAAAGTGAGTCGAATGGTGAGGGGTCAAAAATAAGTTGATGTGATATGATTTAGTTTACTTTGCTAATGGTTTTTGAATTGCTTTGAGTTCATTCTTTTCCTTTTTATACAATAGCAAGGATATTGGGTTTCATAGTCACTAGTTCACTATTTTGTTTAATTAGAATCTAGGCACATCTTGATTTCATCGTTGTAAGTTTGAAAACCTTTTGAACACTTTGAAGTTTGGAAATTATTTTAAAGACCACCATTGCCTTGAATACTTTTATCCATACTTGATTATTAGAATTACCATCTCACATTAGGGAGTCAACAAGAAGATAAATCCAAAAACAAATCAAAAACTAAAAACGACAAAGGAATAAGAAAACGGTTATCTTGCATATATAGTGCACTTCACTTCAACAGTTTACGACTCTTGGATTGACAATTTATATAGAAATTTAGGACACACTAAATTGACCAAACATGAATCTTAATCAAAGTGCTTAGAAAATGCAGAAAGGATCAGTGCCCTACAAGAGCAATAATTACATCAATGAAGTGAGTCAAGGGCATACAAATGAAATGAGTGAGCTTCCTCTTGAATTAGTTTATGTAGGACTACCTGGAAGCCCGAGATAGAAATGTGGAGTTCCACTATGCATGACTATTGATCCTCATATCTTTGAAAATATGGTCATTTCCTAAGGATTTTCACTTTTCACCACCAGAAAAGCAAGAGTTCGTTGCACCAAGATTTGGGTCACTCTGGAATACCTCGAATAAGAAGTTCTAGATATATACTAATGTTAAGTTTTACATCTCGGATGAGGACATCAACTAGTCTATTCTAAAGGTACCTCACATTTTGGTACAAGTTGTCAAGGCTTATAGGATAGTGGAAAATTTCCATGCCACACTACATCATATGCATATACAAGTCTACGTATACTGAGCAAAGCAATGGTTGAGCTGCACATATAAGCTCAATCAGAAAATTATGCCATTGATTGTTAATGAATGTCCTGAAGAATGGTGCAGACCGCCTATTGAACAAAAGCATGAGGTACATAAAAATGATAGTGGTGAGGAGGATGATCGCTGAGATCCACAACTAGAAAATTGATTGCACCACAACGACAAAAGCAACCCACCCCACAACAAGAGGAACGTCCCGAGTAAAAACATCAAGAGGATGAAGAAGAACCTCCTAACACACCACAACAAGACTCTATAGAAGGATAAACACTACTAAGTAATCGAAAAGAGACCATTAAAAGATCAACAATAAGGGGTAAGGAGGAAGGAAAAGTGTTATTTAACCAGATTAGAAAACAAAAGAAAAGATAGATCAAGAACTTGAAAATAAGCCTCTTCGAGGGGGAAGCATCCTTTTACGTTACATAAATGAACAATTCTTGGATGATTTAAATGACATGACCTCCTTGGTATATATAGTAGTCTAAAGGGTCGCAATATAATTAGGGCCTACATAACAATAATAATGTAAGGGAACAAAAATAATAATAATGGGCTTCTATGGGGCACAACTGATCCAGGTGGATATTGGTGGTCACTCACCTATTCCACCTGGACCTCCAACTAGTTTCATCAGTTTCCTTGATTATAACACAATTTACTATTTTTAATATTTTTTCGGGTCCTGAACTTCCAGAGTTGTTTTCACCACCTAAACAATGATTTTTTGAGATCCACAACATGCCCATAGCCATATGAAAAGGTTTGTTTCAAATATTTTAGTAGTCGTAGAGACCTTTCTAACAAGGTATTGTACGAGCCAAATAAAGATCACATGACCAAGTTATGACCCTGGGAAGTTGGTTGTCCAACAAACCCCAACAGGGCCCACAAACTCTTGGCGTTCCTTCTCCTAGGGTTAGGGTTTTGGTTGTTTACAATTTCCCTTTGTTGTTCAATAATAAAAAGGTCCTTAAGCCTAATTGTAACATAGTTTAGATGCATGTATCCACCACATTTCTTCTCAGAGATAGGCTACCATCACCTGATCTAGTTTATTTCCATTATGTATGTAAGCATATTTCAATTCTTCGATATTAATGAAATGAATATTTATTTCTGCTGCATCTTTGTGTTTATGCTTATATCTGTTTTCTGTTTTGTTCTAGCATAAGTCTGGATTAGTGGTATCAGAGCGGTCTGCTCTTACTCTGTTTTTCTTTTCATGTCCCCAACGAGGTCGGGGTGTAAGGAGTTAGGGCTTAAACTGGTTGAACCTTTGCAAGAGTGGCCTCACAAACCCTGACAACCTCCCATGGAAAAAGAAAATAAAGACAAGGGAGCAGGGGATCCTTTCAAAATATTGCTTGAATAATCCCTCGAGCGATAAAGGAACACAATGATGGACAACTTTTCCCAGAGCCTTTGGTGGATGCCCACAGGTGACACATCTTCATCCAATAACTACTCTGGAGGTGCCACTTCCTTCAAGGTACAAGTCAACAATGAAATTGCCATTTTTGAAGGCTAGATATATGTAGACATCGTAGATAGATGGTGAAATATATTAGAAGGATATTTTTCCGAGTCATGATTTTTCCAATAGGGAAAATATTACTTTTTCACTCCTCAACACCGCCCCCAATGTCAAGGATTGGTGGAAAACCTACTATGAATAGAGGGATGAGAGAGAACCCTCTCTGTTTTTAGTCACACCCACTTGGAACTCGTCCTAAGATGCCATCAAGGAACATTATTACCCCATGGGGAGCTATGAGGACACATACATACAATGGACTATCTTGTGGAAGCAAAGGGATCGAGATGTGCATGAGATGATGAATATTTTCCATACCCTACACACAAAGTTGGGTATCAAAGATGCTGAGAAACATTTGGTGCTCAAGTACCACAATTCTTTGCATAAATACATTCATGAGGAAATGGAGTTCCTGTACATCTCCTCTCTTGGTGCAAAATATCGATATGTTGCAAGTATTGAGCATAAATTCAAGCAGAAGAAGCGAGACTTTATATATGTGAACTCAAAGCAGAGAAAAGGGTAGAGTCAGACTGCTTCCCCAAGGAAAATTCCTCGAAGACGCAAGGAAGAATAATGGGAAGGTGAAGAAAGACACTGACAAGTGGTGTGAGTTCCATAAAACTCCCACTCACAACACGAATGGATGTTTTGTGAAGTAGGCACTAGTGGTCGAGCTGAAAAACTCAGAGACAGATGCATGCTATGATTCTGGGCTGGAACTTGACAAGGGAAAGTAGATCATTGATTTTGAACTCACTAAGATGGTAGCCACCACCAAGATCAAAAAGGCGGAACTTGAGGATCCAGAGGAGGGGAAGTGCCTCTTCCACTCGTAAATGTGGGTAAAGGGTTTGTAGGTGCAGTTCATCGTTAACAGTGGGAGCCAGAAGAACCTGATCTCAGTCGAGGTCGTTAAGATATTAAAGATGCCAACAATGCCACACCCACAATTATACACCATCGGGTGGCTCCACTAAGGGAGACATCTCCGTGTCACCCAGCAGTGCCGCCTACCTTACAGAATCAAGCCCTTTGCAGATGAGGTATTGTGCGATGTTTCCACTCTGGAAGTATGTGATGTTTTATTAGGTCAACCATACCTATGGAAGAATCACACCATATATGAATCTAGACTTCATTATTTTATTATTACTTTGGGTTAGAAATTGTACATGATACCAGAGGAAGCGTCACCTACCACCTTTTATTTGATCTTTGCTAAACAATGCAGTAAGATCATTTCCCAGACCTAGAAATTTGTCTTCCTTATGATTCACCGTTAGAGCAAGAGGAATATTTTGGCCACATCCACAACCTCCATATGGGGCTCCTACACATGACAACAACATATGGACAAGGTCGTGGAGGAGTACAGGGACATCTTCACCTCACCCACATGCATACCCCTACACTATCATGTTAATCAATCCATCGAGTTGACCTCAAGCACTTGCTACCCAATGGAATGAGCTACCAGTGCTTTGTTCTAGAGAATGATGAAATCAAGAGGGATATTTAGGAGTTGTTGTTGAAAGGGTACATCAGGCCAATCTCATCATCCTGTGGGGGCTCGATCGTGTTGGTACAGAAGAAGGACGAAACTTGAAGGCTCTATATTGACTATCAGGTGTTGAATAAGATAATTGTCTGTAATAGGTATCTAATACCACAAATGCCTATAAAACCAATAGAACCCTAGGTATCTAACCACTAGGTACCAATATAACCATATGTATCTAATCACTAGGTACCAATAAAACCGTCAAATGTGTGTAAGACTACCTTCAAATCCAAGGAGGGCCTTTTCGAATGACTGGTCATGCCTTTTGGGTTGAAAATTTCCCCTACAACCTTCATGCGAATGATGGATGACATCTTGCGGCCCTTCACCAACTCGTCTGTGGTAGTGTATCTAGACGACATCCTAATCTTAATCCAGAGTTGTGAAGAGCACATACACCATATTCAACAGGTCCTCCAAACCCCACAAGAGCACAAATTGTGTGCCAATTTGGAGAAAGTAACTTTTGGTATGACCCATGTTCAATATGTGGGGTACATCATTAATGAGATGGATGTGCATGTGGACCCGACAAAGATACAAGTTATTTGGGATTGGCCAACCCAAACCACTCTAACAGAGCTCAATAGCTTTCCGGGTCTTGCCAATTTCACTTGGCCTTTGAGTCAAGTCACCAAGGGTGGAGCAAAAGCAAAGCTCTTTTGGTCCAAATCCCAACATAAGACATTTTCTGAGTTGAAGCATCACCTATGCTCTACACTAGTGCTCACCTTACCAGACCTACAGTAACCATTTGAAATTAAGACAAATGCCTCCAACTATGCCATTGGTGCAGTTCTTACCCAACAGGGGCATCTAATGGCATATCACAATGAGACACTTTCAGATACAGTTTGAAAATATCCCACCTATGACAAAGAGATGTATTCCATTGTGCAGGATTTCTGATAATTGAAGCATTACATTATTGTGAAGGAAATGATCATCCACATAGACCACCGGCCCCTACAGTTCATACAGACACAAGGAAAGTTGCAGAATGATCGCCATCAGAAATGGTCCACATATATGCAGCATTCCATTTGAACATTAAGTACAAGAATGGAAACAAAAATAATGTTGTAGACTGCCTTAGCTGACTGTTGGGTCAATTTATTAGGTAAATTAACACAAGTATTTAATTATCAATCTGGGCTTGTAAGCTTGGAAACATGTCCAAAATATATGGATTTCAGTTGTAGCCAATTTTAGAAGATGAAATATAAAGATTAAAATAAATGCATATTACAAATATAAAGTTTAACTAAATAATTTATAATTCAATATGTAATAAGCAGGAGAAGTGGCTCCTAACTTAGGAGAACCAAATTTACCTTCTTCTACAATACTACTTCATGAACAGAAATCAAAACCACTAATGAACAATATCTTGAGATGCATAAAAGAATAATAGAAGAGGCTCCTAAAAGGACATCCTTGCTGTTCTTCATTATAAATTCATTCATCATTAATGCCATTGTTATAAAAATGGAAATTCAGAAAATCACTTAAAAGCAAGAAAGATGAATTCTAGTTTCGAATCTATAATTGGATAGAAGGAGAATTTAACTTAAACACTGGTTTGACCCTTCATATGAATATTAGAGTTAAGATTAATATTCATCAGGAATCATAACATATAAGCATACATCTAATTATCTGATTAAACATGAAACAAAACTAGTTCAGGAAATTGCAACTAAATTAACCAGAAAGTGCATTTAGCTCGGTATAGGGGCCCTCCACCCTTGCCTTGCACACTGAAAGTACTTCTCAGCTACTGAAACTCAATCAGGCATTCACCATATAGAACAGGAGAAAAGAAGATGGCACTGGTCTCTTTGATTAACTCACAAAGTACAGAAATCTCAAAATGAAGTTATACAAATTCTACATGTTCATGCCTTCAATGTTCTTGGCTTAAATAGAAAAATATGAAACAAACTTAACTAAAATGTATCTAACATCTATGTCTATCCTTATCTTATCTATCCAGGTTGATTTCATCCATCCAATCACTCAAAATCTATAAAATCCCATAAAATCCTAAATTTGACCTATTTCCTAGGTATTTCCTAAATGACTCGTCCTGTTTGACCAACTTTGACTGAGACTGTTTAAGCTCGTTTTGACCTAACCAATAGGTACATGTCCATTCTTAGTTCCAAATATTTCTAGAAATGTGCTCATTTCGTGCCCAAGTGTCTTGCAAGTATGACATCAATGAAGCCATTACGAGAATTTTTAGTCCTATTCAAAAATGCACTTAAAATCCAAATTTTCGTAAAAACAACTAAAAATTGCAAAAATTAATTTATATACCTGTATATGCATAAATTAGTCAAAAGAGGGTGTATATGGATGGTAAATGGATGGATAACATGGAAATCAAGTGTATTTAATTAGGCAAAATTGGATAAAAAATGAGGGCCAACACTAACCGTTAGTTAGGACGTTGACCACTATGCTCAACTCTTGTGGACACCACGTGGACACAAGACTTCAGGATGGCCGCATCTTTACAAGAGTGATCTACAATTTCTCACCACATACCAGATGCTCTTGGAAGGTAAGCAAGTTCCAAAATTTCACCTCCAGGAGGTATTGTTATGCCACCTCAGACATCTGTGTGTTCCTTCAAGCGAGCGTGCCAAGATGATTTTGGAGGCGCACTATAGTCGAGTCACTAGACATTTTGGGGCAGAAAAGAGAGTGGTAGTGCTGCAGAAGTATTTTTATTGGCTGAACCTTCGACAAGATGTGGGGAAGTACATCAACTCCTACACTCCCTACGCCATAGCCAAACCTACAATCAATAAGCAATGCCTGTATACTCCTTTGCCTACTCCTAGATGGCCCTGGGAATTCATCTCCATGGATTACATGTCGGGCCTTCCTTCTACTAAGCAAGGCAATGATTGTGTTTTCGTGGTCTTCAATATATTATTTAATATGGTTGTTCTGACGACCCACAAGAAGAGTATCACAACAAAATCCACCACCAAAATCTTCTTTGAACGTGTATGGGTACACTTTGGGATCCCATTATCCATTATCTTAGATTAGGACAACAAGTTCCTAAGTACATTATGGCCAATCCTTTGGTCATTGTTGGATACCAAGCTCACTAAGCCCATGGCCTTCCACCCCAAAACTGATGGCCAAATAGAGGTCATCAACATGATGATCGTGCACATCCTGCACATGTACAAATTGAAGCACCCATGCACATGGGATGAAATCCTCCCCTATGTCCAACATATCTACGACAAAGCTCTCCATAACTCAACTAGCCACAACCCCTTTCAGGTGGAGTTGGGATTCCAGTCACTATGTCCCATTGATGTTTCCATAACACTTGCAACTACCTAGGCAGATTCATCTCATGTCCAGTCTGAAGCTGACAGAGCTACCAACTTCATTGAACACATTCATCACATCGCTAGTAGGTCCATGAAATATTGGACATAGCAAATGTTAAGTACAAACAATGTCATGATCAACATCGAGTGCCACACGAGTTTTAGGTGGGCGACAAATTTTGGTTACATTTGTAGAAGGAGCACCTTGTTGGCACCCACCACAAGCTTTTACCACTCCAATATGGACCTTACACCATCACTAAGGCTATATGAAACAATGATTTCGATCTCAACATTCCACCATTCCTTGGCTTGCACCTAGTATTCAATGTGGATTGACTACGACCATACTTTCCCCCATTGTTGGACACATTAGACATTGTTAAGTAGCTGAAACCAACAAAGCTCAACCCAAGATGTATCAAATAGGCCATGATTGATAAGTTCATGGACACACAAATCAAGAACACTTGCCAACAGAGGATCCAACTATATCAAGTTGTCAAATCAGGCCAAATCCTTCACCAGGGCAAGTGGCTCACCAAGGATTAGGTTCAACAGAAATTTCCTCACCCAATGGAGGATCTGCATGCTATGGGGACCATTGCTTCCTAAGGGGGGAGGACTGACCCAATTTGATATTTGTGGCCACCCACCTCACCTATTCCACCACAACCTCCTACTAGTTTCACCAATTTCCTTGATTATAGCACAATTTACTATTTTTAGCAGTTTTTTCAGGACCTCAACATCCAGAGTTGTTTTGACCCCATAAACAAAATTTTATGAGGTCCGCAACAAGCCCATAGTTGCAAGAGGGGGCCTTCTGCAAATATTGTAGTATTCAAAGAGAAATTTCTAACAAGGTATCATACGCGCCAAACAAATATCATATGACCAAGTTACGACCCCGAAAAGTTGTTTGTCCAACTAATCCCAACATGACCCACAAACTCTTGGTGTTCCATCTCCTAGGGTTAGGGTTTTGGTTGTTTAGGGTTTCTATTTGTTGTCAATAATAAAAATTCCCTTGAGCCTCATTATATGTTATGAAACCAACTCACAAAAAGATAGAAAATATAGATCAACAACTTCAAAATTAGAGTCTTTGAGGGGGCAACCTCCTTTACATTACACAAATGAACAATTCTTGGATGATACAAATGACAAGACCTCCTTTCTATAATAGGAGTCTAAAGGGTCACAATACAATCAAAGCCACATAACAATATTGTCGGGGAACCACAATAAATAACGGCTTTCTATGGGGCATAATCAACATGGGGACTATATGGCCCACAATAATATAATAAGGGGGGGTTGCACTAATAACAATAAGGGGTTACACTAGTAGTATAGGGACCTAACATGCTCCTCTCCTTCAAAAAGTGTTGTCCTCAATGCTTGAGTAGTTCTGGATGCTTCTATATAAAATTCTCATTCTCCCTCGTGGAATCTTTAGCGGGTAAGTTCTTCCACTTTATGAAATACTCTGAAATTGATCGATTTCGTAGTTGTCGATTTCTTATTTTTGTGATTGCACCAGGTTTCAATATGATTTTTTCTTCCTCGTCAAGTTTTGGCAATATTGTTTGAATTGGGATCTTCTCACCTATAACCTTCTTTAACCATGAAACATCGAAAACTGGGTGCACTCAAGAAGATGCAGGAAGGTCCAATTTGTATGCCATAGTACTAATCTTTTGTAAGACCTTGTATAGACAATAATACTTTGGTGATAATTTATTATCCTTCTTAGCTTGCTTGAGGGACATTTGTTTGTATGGTTGTAGTCATAGAAATACCCAATCACCTACATCAAAACTTATTTCGCTGTGATGTTGATCTGCCCATTGTTTCATTCTATTTTGCGCCAAAGTGAGGTTATCCTGTAAGAGTTTGAGAACTTGTTGTCGATGCTTGATGTGATCTTCCACTGGTTGAACCTTAGAATTTTCTTTTAAGGATGATGTGATGGATGGTGGATGATATCCATAAAGTGCCATAAATGGGGTCATTTTTGCTGCAATATGGAAGGAAGTGTTATACCACCATTCAACCAAAGGAAACCACTTGACCCATTGTGTATGTTTATCAAATACAAAGCAATGAAGATATCCTTCCAAATATTTGTTCACTATCTCAGTTTTCCCATTAGATTGAGGATGATAAGATGAGCAATGTGTTACTGAGCACCCAAATATTCCACCTCTTGTACTCCAAAGAAACATTTGGATCTTTTTGCATATAATTGTTTCTCCTCCAATAGTTTGAGCACCTTGTCAACATGTTGAACATGATCCTTCTAAGACTTGTTGTAAATTAGTATATCACAAAAAAATACTAACACAAACTTTCTAAGGAAGGGTTTAAAAATGGAATTCACCAAACCTTTAAATGTAGAAGGTGCATTGGTAAGGTCAAAAGGCATGACCAGAAATTCATAATGACCCTCATGAGTTCTAAATGTTGTTTTTGGAATGTCTTCAGTCTTTATTCTGATTTGATGATAGCCTAAACAAATATCCAACTTGGTGAAGTAAATTGCTCCATGTAATTCATCCAATAATTCATCAATGATTGTTGGAAATAATACTGAGAGGGGGGGTGGGGGAGTGAATCAATATTAGCAAGTCAACAATATTTCATTTCCATAACCAGATTCATATACGCTACTTCAGTTAATGCAACTTGCGTGTATATGCAATTGTATTTAAGGCAACTAGTGTATACCTTGAAAACTTATAATTTAGTTAGTTGATCTTTAATCTATGCATCAGAAACATATAAACAGTAACGAGGTGCAGTAGTAAAAAAACATACAATCGCACACATGAACACAAGATATAAGGTGGAAACCCAATGTGGGTGAAAACCACCTGCTACAATCGTCTCTATCTTCCTTTTAATAAGAAACTTCTTTTTACAATTTTTGTATTGGTGCAATCTTATACCAGTACGCATGCTTCTACTTGCAGAAGGCTACAACCTTATCTCATTCTCCAGCTTCTCCTGGAAGGGAGCTACAACCCCCTAGCTCTTGTACTAGTTGATGTGTTTACTAGTACGTAGGTGTTGGTCTACAGAAGACAACAACCTTCTCTTTTCTTCTAGGGACAACGTTTCATAAATTTTCAGACTAGATCCATCAATAACATCAATCAAACATCAAATATATTTGTATCAACCAATTTCCTTTGCATCAACCAAAACTGAAACAATCACTTCTTAGAATGCTATAACCAAAACACAGTAATAGTAACCAACCCAGAACACTGCAACAACAAACAGAAGTAGCTAAAGCATATTTTATGAGGTGTATGCTACTTCAATGTGTCAAACATGCGTGCATACAAACTTTTCTCAAGGCGAACCTGCGTATACGTTGTTTTGATATGCAAAACCAGCGTGTATACGTGCCTTTGCTATAGTGAACCTATGTACAGATCTATAAATGATGATTTAACCTTTACAACTATTCAGACATCATATATACCCAAATCATCATATTTACAGATTACGGCATGCGCCAATTATTCAGATAAAATATCAAAACCACACAGAGATACTTCACTTCAAGCCTTAAGATCTTGACCCATTAATAAATCTTATCCTTCATCAAGCGATGAGGTTCTTCCTTGATTTAGATCCAACTATTCCCAATAGCTTATATCCTCAATCTGGCTCTTCATAAGATATTCAATGCTTGAGTGACTTGCCTAATGATCTTCTCCTCCTTTTATAGTCTTAGGCCTTACTCAATACCATGGACCAAAACCACTTAGAACCAATACCTTGGACCAAATACATGGGGTCAACACTTCGGACAAGATACATTGGACCAATACCATGGATCACAATACCATGGACCAAATACCACGGACCAAAACTAAGTTTTCCAACATGTACATGTCTTTCCTTCTGTGAAAGTGCATGTGTACGTTATATGCGCCTTTTGGTCTACGAACCCGCGTGTACACGTGGCTTGGTCAATAGGGAACCTGCGTATACCTCTTTTTCTTCATTCTAAGAGTCTGAACTGTGATCTGTGCTCTGAGTGAGTTTCCATCAAGGACAACACTTGTGTCATAGTGCCAAATCTGCGCCATAATGCCAACATGACAAGAATGGGAAATTTGCCTTTAATAGTAAGCATGTTGAGCTCCCTATAATCCAGACACATGTGCCATGATTCATCTTTCTTTTGTACCAATACCACTGGAGCAGACAAAGAACTTTAACTAGGTTGAATTATACCAACCTCTAACATTTCTGCAACCATATGTTCAATTTCACTCTTTTGGGCATATGGATATCTGTAAGGCCTGATGTTTAGAGGAACACTTCTTGGAATCATTTGAATAGCATGATCATGATCACGAATAGGTGGGAGGCCTTTGGGAGTCTCAAATACCTTGGAATGATTGTCCAAAACTTGTTGGAGGTCTGGAGAAATAGATGATTTCGATGCGGGAACCTCTAGTGAACATAATTGTGCAATTATGCCTCGTTATTCTTTTTTTATAAGCTTTGTCATGATGTTTGAGCTAATTATCTTTCCCGGTTTCCCTGTGATACCCCTTAATTCAACTTCCTTTCCTTCCCAAAAAAATCAAGAAAAGTTCTTGAAAATTAAAATCTATCGTACCCAAAGATTGTAGCCATTGGACTGCTAGTACAACATCCACACCATCCATTGGAATGGAAAACATTGGACTATTCAAGACATATTATCCCATGGATAGCTTGATATTAAGGCACTTTCCAGAGAAATTTATGGTTTCTCCATTTGCAACCATTACTTGACACTCTGGTGTTGGATATAAGAAGCAATTCAATTCCTTGGCTATCATACAATGAATAAAATTATGGGTACTACTCGAATCAATCAACACTATTACCTCTTTCTTCTTGATATGCCCTTCTATCTTGAGATTTGAGGAGTATTAATTCATGTAAATGCAGTACAAGATATGGTTAGATTCATTTCTTCTTTCTCTAGGATTGGTTCCTGGTGTATATCCTCTTCTTTTGACGTTTCTTGTTTCTTTTCTTGCTCCTCTTCCCCATCTACGTAAATTAATTTCTTCTCAGCACACTTATGACCTTTAGTGTATTTTCTATCACAATTGTAACAAAGCCCTTTTGCTAATTTTTCTTCCAATTTTTGTGGTGTCAACCTTGTAGGTGGTGAAAGGCTAGGAGCAACAACACTTCCATCTTTATAGTTATGAGTGGTAGGCTTCCTTGTTGCCATAATTTTTCTTTCAATTTTTCTTGCCAACATGTATACCTTCTCCAATGAATCAAGTTCCCAAAGGCAAATCTCATGTTGGATGTTATCATTTAAAGTCCCTATGAAGACTTCAATCCTATGCTTCTCTAGAATATCATTTACCCTTATATTCAATTTTTGGAAGTCCTCAATGTGCTCTGCCATTGAACCCTTTTGTTTGAGATTTATCAATTGGCTAAAGAAGATGTTTCTCTTTGTATCCTCATAATGTGCTATCATTTCCTCTGTGAAAAATGACCAGGTGACAAGTGGTTTACAAGAACAAATCCCTCTATACCATACAAACTGATTCAGTTCTAAATATAAAGATGCAGTTCGTACCTTTTGTGGCGGTTGCACATCATGTAGATCAAAATATTGATCCATATGTAGTATCCAAGTTACCAGATCCTTGCTATCAAATTTCCTCATATCTATATTTGGAATATGGTGGGTCTTCAATCCAACGTTAGAGTCTATGAAATCATGATTAACATTTCTTTTGTTCTCATCATGAGTTTCCTCTACTACCTTTTCGGCATTAGGAAGCCTTTCTTGTAGTGACTTTGTCCCACCTTCCTTCAAACCTCCCATGTCTTTCTTCAAATATTCCATGTTGCCATTAAAATTTTCTTCTATACCATTTATCTTATTGATAATATCTTCGATCACATTCTTCAAATCATCCCGCCAATTTTTCTTACTAGGTGTTTCTATTTTCTAGATTCAAGTAATTCTTTTTCTTGCTTTTAGGTGCACGATCTTGAATCTGTTGTATCTCTGAAATTTCGGATCTCCAAGGTCTAAAATTGCGACCTATGGTATCCCTCTGCATCCTCTTTCCAATGCCACTAGTCTGATAGAAATTTTATTCTCCAAGAAATAGTTATGCCCAATCTCCCAAGATGGCTTGATTATATATTTTTTCAGTAGAGCGAAATTGTATGAAGTTGCAAATGTCACTATTTCGACCTTTGGACCTGAAAATGATACATAGAAAACTACAGTCCGTCCTATTTATGTAACTTATTATGAAATTTCAATCTGATGCTCGGAGAGAAAGTTATGAGGATTTTCCCAAGGTTGCTTGTTTGGGATGTAATTCGGGAACCTGCAAAAACCCTAACTTCCTTGGATCATATCTTCGAACATATAGAGAGAAAAGATATGAAATTTGGGCCTGAGGTTTATCAAGATTTCGGCTCAATTGGGTTTTAATTAAATATTTTGAAATGTCGTAGAAAAAAGTTATTGCGAAAATTCCACAATGACCTGTTTGGAGCAGCGAAACCCTAAAATCCAAAGGTTTGATACCAAATGTTATGAAACCAGCTCACAAAAGATAGAAAAAATAGATCAACGACTTCAGAATTATCCTCTTTTAGGGGGAAACCTCCTTTACATTACACAAATGAACAATTCTTGGATGATACAAATGACAAGACCTCCTTTCTATATATAGGAGTCTAAGGGGTCTCAATATAATCATAGCCTACATAACAATAATATTGTAGGGGCAAAACAATAACAATAGTGGGATTCTATGGTGCATAATAATAACAACATGGCGACTATATGGGTACAATAATACAATAAGGGGGTTGCACTAACAAGAATAAGGGGTTACACTAGTAGTATAGGGACCTAACATTATAACACAATTTAGAGTCATGTAGCTGCCACTTCTCTTCTCAGGGATAAGCCACCATCGCTTGAGCTAGTTTATTTCCATTTTGTATGTAAGAATCTTTTAGTTCTTTGATATTAATGAAATGAAGATTTATTTTTGTTGCATCTCTATGTTTATGTTTATATATGTATTTTGTTTCGTTCTTGCATAAGTTCATATAAAAAACAATAACAATATGAGGGTTACACTAGTATTATACAGACCTAACATGGCCCTCTCCTTCAAAAAAGTGTTGTCCTCAATGCTTGAGTAGTTCTGGATGCCTCTGAATAAAATTCTAATTCTCCCATGTGGAGTCTTCAACAAGTAATTTCTTCCACTTAATGAGATACTCTAAACTTGATCTGTTATGTAGTTGTCAAATTCTTGTTTCTATGATTGCTTCAGGCTCTAATATGACTTTTCCTTCCTCGTCAAGTTCTAACAATATAGTTTGAACTGGGATCTTGTCACCTATAACGTTCTTTAAGCATGAAACATGAAAAACTAGGTGTACTCACGAAGATGCAGACAACTCCAATTTTTATGCCATGGCACCAATCTTTTGCAACACATTGTAAGGGCCACAGTACTTGGGTGAAAATTTATTATCCTTCTTAGCTTGCTTGAGTGACATTTATTTGTATGGTCATAGTCGAAAAATACCCAATCACCCACATCAAAACTTCTTTCATTGTGATGTTGATCTCTCTGTTGTTTCATTCGACTGTGTTCCAGAGTTAGGTTATCCTTTAAGAGTTGGAGAACTTGTTGTTGATTCTCGATGAGATCTTCCGCTAATCGAATCTTAGAATTGTTTCTTAAAAATGATGTGATGGATGGTGGATGATATCCATAAAGCACCATAAATGGGGTAATTTTTGTTGCAGTGTGGAAGGAAGTGTTGTATCACCATTCTGCTAGGGGTAACCACTTGATCCATTATGTTTATTTATCAGATACAATGCAACGAATATATCCTTCCAAATATTTGTTCACAATCTCAGTTTACCCATTAGATCGAGGATGATTAGATGAGCCATGAGATAATTGAGTACCAAAAAAAAAAAATTGTCCAAAACTTTCCAGTGAAAATGGGATCTTGATCACTTACAATAATATTTTGGGTTTCCATGTAGCTTTTGAATTATTTCCACAAATGCAGTAGCGATTGTACTGCCTTTGAAAGGATGAGATAGTGCACAAAAGTGTTCATACTTGGTAAGTCTATCAACTACCACCATGATGCCATTCTTTCCTTCAGACTTGGGTAAACCTATGATACAATCTATTGAGACCTCTTCTCAATGTTTACTTGGAATGACTAATGGTTGTAAAAGACCGGGGATCTTAATTGTCTCAACTTTGTTTTGTTGGCAAACAAACATTTGGCCACAAACTTTTGAATATCAAATTTAAGTCCATCCCAAAAATATTCCTTCTTGACTCTGTGGTATGATAGTGCCCTCCTATAGGAGAGGTGCGCAATTCCAAAATAACTTTTTGTTTAAGTTGGGAGTTCTTCAATATATATGAGCGATCTTTGTAGCACATTGAATCATTTTTCCTAATAAATGAAGTAGATGCACTGGGATCTTGCTACAACTTTTGAATGAGTGTCCATATCTCTTCATCATTCTTCCATTCCTCCCTTGTTTAAATTATCTGAACAAGTCAGACAATAGAAATGGCGTAGTGCAATGCTTCCACATCCTCATCCCTTCTTGAGAGTGCATCTACAACAACATTTTATTTCCCTTTTTTGTAGATGATTTCAAAGTCATAACCCAAAATCTTTGTGACCCATTTTCATTGCTTTCTTGAAGATAATATTTGTTCCAAGAATATTTAAGACTATCATGATTTGTTTTTACCTTAAAGTGTCTTCCCAATAGGTAAGGGCACCATTTTTTCAATGCATGTAGGATTTCCAACATTTCCTCCTCATAAATGGGTTTCTGTAGACACTTCCCATGATTGGACGACTTTTGAAAGCAACGAGTCTTCCTTCTTGTGTTAAAACAACACCAATGTCTTTTCCTGAAGCATCACATTCCACAATAAAGGTTTTTGTGAATTCTGGTGGAGCTAATACCAGAGCTCGACATATTGCCTCTTTAATATGTTCAAAGGTATTAGTTGATTATGGAGTCCAAAAAAATGCATCTTTCTTCTATAATGTTATTAGAGGTGTTGCTATCTTCCCATAATTCTTAACAAACTTGTGATAATACCCTGTCAACCAGAGAAAGCCTCGAAGATGCCTTAAGTTTGTGGGGATTTTCCATTCCTTAATGGATTTAATTTTGTTAGGGTCTGCCTTAACACCCTCATGGGATACAATATGACCCAAATATTCAATGTCCTGTATCTCAAAGAAACATTTGGAGAGTTTTGCATACAATTGTTTCTCCTTCAATAATTTAAGCACCCTGTTAACATGTTGAACATGATCTTTCCAAGACTTGTTGTAGATTAGTATATCACCAAAAAATACTAACACAAATTTTCTAAGGATGGATTTGAAATTGGAGTCCATCAAAGCTTGAAATGTGGAAGGTGCATTATTAAGGTCAAAAGGCATGACCAAAAATTCATAATGACCTTCACGAGTTCTAAATGTTGTTTTCAGAATGTATTTTGTCTTCATTCTAATTTGATCATATCTTGAAGGAATATCCATCTTAGTGAAGTAAATTGCTTCATGTAGTTCATCCAACAATTAATCAATGAAAAAAATGGGAAACTTCCTTAATAGTGATCTTGTTGAGTTCTATATAATTCAGACACATATGCCATGATCTATCATTCTTGTGCACCAATACTACTAGAGAAGAGAAATAACTTTGGCTAGGTTGAATTATACCTTCCTCTAGCTTTTTTGCAACCATACGTTCAATTTTGCTCTTCTGGGCATAGGGGTATCTGTAAGGTCTAATGTTTGGAGGAACACTTCCTAGAATCAAGTGAATATCTTGATCATGATCACAATAGTGGGAGACCTTTGGGAGTCTCATATACCTTGGAATGATTATTAAGGACTCTTTGGAGATCTAGAGAAACATACGACTTAGATGTTTGAACATATAGTGAACATAATTCTGTAGTTACCCCTCATTGTTTTGTCTTCAAAATATTTGTCATGCTATTAGAGTTCATTATCTTCCTAAGTTTCCTAGTGATACCCCTTAATTCAATTTCCTTTCCTCCCGAGAAAATTTTCAAGAGAAGTTCTTGAAAATTAAAAGTTATCATCCCAAAAGATTGCAACAATTAGACTCCTAATACAACATTTTCACCACCCATTGGAATGGAAAGCATTGGACTATTCAATAAATATTCCCTCATGGTTAGATTGATATTATGGCATTTCCCTAAGCAATTTATAGTTACTCCATTTTCAACGATCACTTGACACTCTAATGCTGGATATAGAAAGCAATTGAAATCTTTGGCTCTTACAATGAATAAAATTATGAGTACTACCTGAATTAATCAACATTATTACCTTTTTCTTCTTGATATATCATATCTTGAGAGTTTGAGGAGTAGTAATTCCAACCAATGCATAACAAGATATGATCAGATTCATTTATTCAACCCTTAGGGTTTGATCCTAGTGTATATCTTATTCTTTTGATTTTTCTTGTTACTTTTATTCCTCCTCTTCATAATCTATGCAAAATAATTTCTTCTTAGCACACTTATTACCTTTAGTGTATTTGTTATCACAACTATAACAAAGCCCTTTTTCTCCTTTTTCATCTAGTTGTTGTGGTGTCAACCTTATAGGTAGTGGGAAGCTAGGAGCAACAACACTTCCATATTTATAGTTGTGAGTAGTAGACTTCCTAGTTGCAATAATTATACTTTCAACTTTTCTTGCCACCTTGAAAGCATTTTCCAATGACTTAGGTTCCCAAAGTCAAACCTCGTGTTGGATGTTGTCCTTTAAAGTACCTATGAAGACATAATTGAGATGATCTTCTCGAATATCGGTTATCTTGATATTCAATCTTTGGAAGTACTCAATGTGCTCCTGAATTGAACCCTTTTGTTTGAGATTTATCATTGGCTAAAGAAGTTATTGCTCTTTGTATCCTCATAATGTGTTATCAATTCCTCTTAAAAAATTGTCCAAGTGAGAAGAGATTTATGACAAAAAAGACATCGATACCATACAAATTGATTGGGTTTTAAATATAAAAATGTAATGTGTACCTTTTGTCTATGTTGCACATTGTGTAGATCAAAACACTACTCCATTTGTAGAATCCATGTTACTGTATCCTTTCCATAAAATTTCCTCATATCTATCTTTGGATTGTTGTTAGTCTTCAACCCACTGTTGGAGTCTATAAAATCATAATTCATATTCCTTTTATCCTCATCCTTATTTTCATGGAATATCTTGTCACCACTAGGAAGCCTTTTTTGCAGAAACTTTTTCAAACATTCCTTCAATCCTTCCATCTTGACATTCATCATCGCTTACATGTTTTCTTTTAAACCATCCATCTTAGCTTCCAGTTCATATTTGTTTACTCTTTACGAGAGTGAAATTTTTTGCACTCGGTCTCATAGTTTTGATAAATCATGTTGTATTTCTTCCTCTTCTTCATGCGTCATATTTGAGCTTTCTATTGGCTTACTGGGTGTATCCATTTTTTTATTACGAGGCATATTAGAGACCAAATAATGACATATATGCTTCATTATGCCCTTTGAATCACTTCAAATTGAATTTTCAAATAAAAATCATGCAAATTTAAAAAAATAAAACCTTTTTCTTGCTTTTAGGAGCTCAATCTTGAAATTGTAGTATCTATGTAATTTCAGTTCTCTAAGGTTTGAAATTTTGTCCTCTAGAACCTGTTGATTCTTCTTTCCAATGCCACAAATCAAACATAGATTGTATTCAAGATAAATTTATGCCCAATCTCACACCGTGACCTGATTATGGACTCGTTCAATAGAGTGAATTTGTATGAAATCCCACATGTCACTATTTCAACCTTCGGCCCTGAAAATGATACACGAGAAACAAGAGTTCATGCACTTTCAGTAACTTTTTATGAAATTCAAATCCAGTGTATGAAAATAAAGTTTTTATGGTTTTCCTTAGAACACCTGATTTATACTGAATTTTGGAGCATGCAGAAAACCTAACTTCTTTGGACCATATCTCCAAAATATAGTGAATCAATCTTTGAAATTTTTAAAAGATGTTCATCAAGATTTCTACTCCACGTGGCAAAAATATCAACTTCAAAAGTCCTACAAAAAAATATTATAGCAAAAATTCCAAGATGACTTGTTTGAAGTAGCGAAACCCTAGGATCCAGAGCTTTGATGCCAAATGTTATGTAACCAGATCAAAAATAGAAAAAAATATAGATCAATTACTTGAAAATAAGTCTCTTCAAGTGGGAAACCTCCTTTTACATTACGATGATTCAAATGGCAAGGCCTCTTTGGTATATATAGGAGTTTAAGCGGTGACAATATAATTAGGGCCTACATAATAATAATAATAATGTAAGGGCACAACAATAACAATAGTGGGTTTCTATGAGGAACAACAATAACAATATGGGGGATACACTAGTATTATAGGATTCTAATAGAAAGGATAATAAGCCAACTATCTTAGACACCTTTTTTTTAAAGGAGGATTTACAAAAAAATGTTAAGTAGATAAAAGAGGTGACTGACTTGAGAAATGCCCCTCTTGTCTCTAATATTCAAAAAGCAACACATAAATAGAAATACGTGTAGAATCAGATGCAACAACAATCGAAACAACTACATCTCTTGTTTGAATCATTCATGATGGTAACTACCTTCTACAACTGTAATAGGACGTTGCATCCCTTCTGTCCCACCCATTGCAATGTACTCTCCAGACATTGACATTCAACATTGGGCCTAGGTTTTTCCACAAGTATACCTTATTTTTTCACATATATATTTAAAGGTTTTACATCAAATGCAACAAAGTATTACATAGGAGGTGCAGTTTCATATACAGATGACATCGATGAAGTTGATTCAACTCACCAGCGAGCATGAGGCTTTGTAAGATGAATATACACTACAAAAAGATGAAGGAGGAGAATATATATTGAGACAATCAGTTGAGGAGGTGGATAACAAACTTATGGGTGTTCCCATGGAGATCGACACTCCTGCAGAGGAGAAGTTGTTGAAGCTTGAAGAAACAATACAAGGTTTCAAGATACAAGTTGAGGAATTGTAGGTATAGATAAATCCTGCTACCTCATTTGAGAAAGAACAAAGATGAGAAAATCTACAAATAACCTCTGATCCTTTGAGAATACACATTATCATGAACATGAATGGACCAAGTTATATGAAGTCGGCCTAGATGTTTGGAACATGCTGCGTGATAGTGTCAAACTTAAGGAGACTAGTGAATTTTTTTAGCTTACCATTTGATCACCCTAACAATATCAGAACCTCGAGCCATGCTTCTAGAAAGTGCAACATTGGGAAAGCAAATTAATCAATGGAGAGCAGAAAAATAACAACTTTCCCAAGAAGTTGTGTAGTTAGAGGACAAAGCAATTGAAATCACTGACGACATTGCTACAACACAAACCACAACACTTCAAGTAATTCTAGACAACAAATTTCTTTTCCTAGATCTTCATATTCTTGTTGAGTAGAAAGTATTATCATTGAGGTAGAAGAAGCAAAGAATATAGCCTTGACATCTAAGCAAAACTTTGAGCAATTTCTGAAGAAAACCACAAAGGTACTCCTTCACTTGGCTCACAAACAAATGAGAGTGGCTCAAGGATGACCCATGAATAGTGTTGGGGGCTTATTGGGTCCAAGGTTAAAAATATGATTTGTTTTTAAAAAATTGGCTAAGTATGGAGAAACTGCACAATAAGGAGGAAAAATAGAATATCACGTGAAATAAATCTGTAGGACACCTCATGCAACACAGAGGCAGAAAAACATGCCATGTAGATGTTTGACACACCATGCAGATGTCTGTTGGTTAAGTAGTTGGTTGCGATTTAGCATGAAAGTAGACAACTCATCAAGGTGAAATGGCTAAGTGTGCCAACCTATGATTCCCAGGAGTACAATGATGGATATCGGGTTATATAAAGAACTACTCCCACTTCTATGGTTTTGGATGCTTTTCTTGATTAATGCTTTTCTAAATACTTCTTGGTTCTGTTTCAATTCTCATTTTACTAATTGTATTAGGGTTTGGCTAGATATTATGAAATGAATTGTCATGGTCTATCATGATGCTTTATTTTTCCCATCCAAGCATATGATATCCATTGTAATTTGTATCATTGATATTGGCTGCTAATATGAAGTATCAGGGATTTCATATTGATTTATCAGGGTTCCATTGTGCATGCATATTGTATAAAGATTTGGATAAATGAATGAAATATGGAGTCATTACAGAGATTTTGGTGAATGTCTTGTGTTGATATTTTGTAATGGAGGTGCAATGTCGATAATAGTATCAATGTATAAATGAAACTTTGTTCCCCTATTTTGTGTCAGATTTATTTTTGCACTTGTATATTGAACTCATGTTGAATGGTTAATTCGGTAATTTTGCAATGTTTTTACATTTAATTGATGTTTATTGCAGCTCATTGGGAATATTATAACACATGTTGCAAAGGATTTTGAGTGCAATTCCTTTTAAATGGTTCTTGCAAACCCATCAACATAACTTGGGTGAGATCTCACCTGTTTTCAGGTGTTTCAAAATGTTGATGTCTAGAGGGTTTTGTTGCCTGAACTTTAAACCTTGGGTCACCCTTTCCAACCAACAAATGTGTCTGTTTTCAGGAGCGTAAGGGATGTGTCTATTGATGGTGCTGCAATTCCACCAACACAGGGGGTATCCTCAGTATAAAGTCCCAACTAGACCTCACATAGTTTGGAGTAGGAGCCCAACCACCATAACTTAAAGATTTTCCTTGGCTACAACAAACAACATAAGGGAGTATGCAAACAACCAATGAAACAAGAAAGTAAGTTGACACTGTGAGGCATACAATTGTAATGTATATAAGGTACTTTCACGGAAGGTATATAAAGAGTGAGACGCTAGAAGAAAAGTAATAGTACCATCCTAAAAGAGGCACACAAGAGCATAAAAAGAATCATTGATTAACCTTAAAAGTAATTCACAAGATAACAATGATCATAAAAACAAGTAACAATTCACATTAAACAAGATTCATACCAAATCCAAAAAAATAGTTCATTTTCTTTAGTATGTATGAACACAAAACATATATTGCAAACATTAAAATAATAGTCCTACAACATCCACGATACATGCATGAAAGTGCATCATCTATGAGAGCTTCATATATTAAGTGAAAATTCCAAGATACACAATTACAATGCTACAACATTAGCTCCAATAATGGAACATTAAGTCATCAATTTCTCCTCCATAGAATGATATTCTCTTCTATGCCAAGATAGAGGAGCTAGGGTGAAAGTCCTTTGCTTAAGCTATTCGGTTATATTTATAACAAAATGAAGTGACTTTTCACCTCCCCATGTGACTGTTGACCTCCCTCATGATTCTAAAGCTTCTATGTTACTCTTAGATTTCCTAGTGAATCTTCATGTTCCATGTGTGCCTCTTAGGCTTCCACATATTTTACATTTTCTCATTTCTTTGGAAATACAAAATTACATTCCACCAATGTGGCAAAATACAATGGAGTAAGATAAAATTTTGTGTTCACATTTGAGAATCCATATTTTCACGATCGTGACATAAGACTTGAATGTAATGTATCAATTCCAAGTTCCTTTCTTTGCTATTGTGTCTTCATTTCATGATTGATCTTGTGTGTACTTCATCTTCACCCGCCAAAGGTTCTGGTTACAACATTGGAACCTTCCAAGTCAACATGAATTGCCATCTCAATGTCATGGTCTAGAATTCCTTTACTCTTGCATGATAACATCTTTGTGTCTTGTCTCCATGAGTGTCCTTGTTATAACCTCTTATTGCTAACCTCCTTGAGCATCATATTGCCATGATAGGATGATAACACATGCAATTGAAGTTCACTCATGACAAGGAAACATCAACCCTAAAATCACTTATTCTATCTTTGTTTACTCATGCGAAGTTAATTGTGATGGGACAATGCACAAGGAATGAGAGAGGGACTCAGGATTCATAGTGCACAGAGTCAGGAGGCAAGGAGCGGAGGAATAGACACTGTTATTGCACAATGCACAGCAACAAGGGAGAGGAAAGACATGATTTGCGCTTTGGGAAAGTCCAAGAGGTAAGGATAGCTAGTTTAGGTAATGTGACTACGTAATGCATAATTCTTGAGGGAGAGGATCCATGTATTGCGTAGTTGAGCATTGCAGGGGCTGAAAAGTGGTCATATTATCCACTATGACTGTGCAATGCGTAGTAAGGGTAAGGCTGGCCAAGGCATTGCGCAGTTAAGCTCTGTAGGAGAAGAGAATGACAAGCTTGAGATCTATAATTTTGCAGTGCGCAGTGGCTGAGGAGGCAACTCTTGGGATTGCGCAGTTGAGCACTCTAAAGGTTTAGAGATGACTCCCTATCCACTAAGACTATTCAATGTGCAAAACAAGGTAAGATGAATCAAGGTCTTCACAATAGGCAAGTGTAGGTAGCAAGGTGTAGCAAGGTGGAGGGTCTATACCCTGAGGTTACTCAGTGTGTAGTTGGAGGAGGTCGTCCTCGAGATGGTCATAATGCACAGCTCCAAGAGGTAAAGGTATCATCACTAAGTCTTAGGAGTATGAAATGCGCTCATCACTTAACTAGAAGGTTTACGTGCTCATGACTTGTGCAAGATGTGAGGACAGAGGATGACTCTAAAATTGACTAAGTGTGGGATCATTGAGGTAAGAGAGTAAGAGCATAAAACAAGTCTCAAGCATGATCACACACACATATACACCCAAGAACATGGAAATAAGACACATAGTTCCCCAAACCAACAAGTGTGTAGTGAAATGACAATTATCTCCAAGTGTGACACTTAAGATGTACCTTTACGACACAAGCGTCGATTGCAACCAAAATGTGTGCTACACCATAAGAATGTGTCCAACACATGTTCTAATGATAAATGACATCAAATGGTGCAAGAGAGTGCGATATAGCTACATCTAGAAGGCGTGAAATGGTGCTTTTAAGATGTGTGAAAACAAGCGAAAGCGACACATGCAAGAGTGAAAGTGATGCATGCAAACACAAAGAAAACATAAATGACACATGCAAGAATGAAAGTCGAAAAAAGAGACACTTGTGAAAGAAAAAGACAAAGTTGAGAAAATCACCCAGAAGATGGGGCACTTGCAATCCCGAGTGAGAGAGTGCTCCTTATACTCCTACAATGCACATAGCTCAAAAATGAAAGATAAAATAAGGATGAGCTCTAGATTGGACTCTTTATACTGGGAGAGAAGACATGTAATTAGGGTTAATATAATTTGGTGAGTGCGCTTAGTGCATGTTGAGAAAATAGGAGCCAAGAGTGAATTGATTGACTTGAAGAACTACATTCTCACTGTCAACAAAAAGTGTGCAATAACCATCTGCAAAGAATTCCTTTACACTATAATTTTCCGTAAGGATTGCACAGGCTGTGTCCCTAGGAACTACACACGCACTAACATCAAATATTGCACAAGCACTATCCACACGGATTGCATAATCATGGACATCAAGTATTGTACAATCACCATCTCTAGAGACTGTGCAGTCACTGTCATTAGGCATTGAGTAGACACTCTCATCAAGTATTTTGCAATGATTGACTTCCAAGGATACACATTGACTATCAGGCTTGCTTAGAAGAAGTGTTTTGTGAAGACATAAAGAGTTGGGCATGTGAAAGTAAGTAGTTTGGCACTTATAATTCTTAAAGAAAGACTTGAACATTTGATCAAAATGACCAAACAAAACTCTAATGGATTGAAATGAAAGATGGCACGACCATAAGGAGGCTCCAAAATTTGTATGTAGGCAAAAATTTGGAGGGTGTTTGTTGCAGTGACAACAATGTCAAGGAGGGATGCGGAGTTCGAGGAAAGAAGAGATAAAATAGTGGTTAGAAAACAAATGACACAAGATTGAAGTAGAACAGTTAAGGAACTTACGTCTCAATTTGAAGGAATGACTATAAAGGTATATTTTCATTGACTTTCATGAGATTTTCCTTGCTGAGTTTCCTATTATTTTGTGGGAGTGGTTGAAGAGACAAGCAGAGAGATGAGGACTCTGGATTTTTCCAGAGCCATAAGAATGGACACTAGATCTGTTGTGGAGGGTGAATACAATGAGTAATACAATATACAAAGTTGTTGATTTATGGTAAGCCAATGTTTTGGAAGGTTATATAAATGAGTTTGTAGTGGAATATATTTATTCATTTAGCACAATTGAAAGAGATTTTTTCTGGGGACTATGTGTTCATTATTTGGAAATATTACCTATGTGGACTAAGATATTGCTTTGTGACAAAGGCGTGATGTCACTAAAGTCTACTGACAGGAGTAGATAATTTTTTATGTGATGTGGGCAATAAGGGAACTTATCAGAGGATGGAATAAGTCAGAGAAGGGACAAGGGATGCAAGGAAAGATGAAAAAGAGAGCTGTGTGCTATGGAAGAGTTGAGGTTTGAAAGGAAAGATAAGGAAAGATGCTAAGAAAATGATAGTTTATGGGAGATGCAGTCGATTCAATACAAGAATAGGATCTACAAAGGGAGCATATATCTCCCAGGAGACGTCAAGATGCCAATGGTGTAGTAAGTGCAGAAATGGTGGAGAAGTGCACATCATTGCTGAGAGGTAGTGAAGAAAACACCATGGTTGACACCCTACAATAGGGGATGAGATATGTACGCAATTCTAGTAGAGGAAAAAAACTATGACAAAGCCTGTTTTTTATACAAGACTGAGAAATAAGTATGTGGCACAGGATCAACGTGTCCACAATAGGGAAGATCTAGATTGTTGGGAGGAATGCGAAGGAAAGAGAGCAAAGAGTGGTTCAAAGGAGAGAGAAGAGGAGTGATTGCACCATGAGTGGAGCATAGTGTTATGGAGAGGGCTTTCCACCCAAGACAGAGGAGAGAGGTATCATGACAAAGGAGATAATAGGGAAGCATGCAGTCAAAGTATCTATGTAGAGGAGACAAAGGTTGGAAGAGTACTTACTCAACCCAAAAGATCTAATCCATCCCGTTGTTTAGGGCTTGGCCATCCCTTGGATCAAACTCATGACCCTGCACGCGCCTTCAAGGTTAGAGGTAAATTATTTGTCATTTATCATATTTTCTTAGTCACTAGAGTCAATTCATTGAAGGAAATTAGATAGTGGGAGTGAAAGCAATGAAGAAGAAGAAGAAGAGACTATGGGAGGAGAACATAGAGTGTCATTAGGAGAAGCACCATAAATCACCCCATCTTTGACAGAGAATTTGAATTTTAAGTAGGAAAACATAGGAAAAGAGATACTAGACAATATTTTTCCATGGAACAGGGATAAAGATCCTGATCAACATTGGTTTATATGTAAGGAAGTCTAGATAGTTAAATAAATTATGGATGAGAAAACAAAGATTGCACAAATAGAGACAACTTTTTGGGACCGTGCATTGGTGTGGTATATGAAATATAAGGTTACAATACTCTTGGGACAGTCGAGGACTCTAGGAGATATTAATCAGGTAGTGTTGAAGGAGTTATATAAGCCAAAATTTGAGTCACAATGCATAATGAAGATTAAGGAGATAAAGCAGAACACTAGTGAATTTGTCTGGGACTATGACCGATGATTCAAGGTATTGACTGATTGATTTACATTCCATATTTTTGACACATAATAGTGGGGATGGTTTATAGCGGGATTGTTGCCACACATTAGAATTCCACTAACACAATAGAAGGTAACCTGCCAACCCAAAGCATTGGAAATGACAATGACATTAGAATTTGTCTATAGGTGGAGAAAGTAGCGCAGTTATGGCACAAGTGCAGTCATAGATGGCTTCTCTAACCTTTCAATTGCAAGATTTGATGAAGGGCAAGGAGAATAATGAGGAGGTGTGGTGTACCATACATAGAAAAGAAGGTCACCATCAAAATAAGTGTCTGACAATGACACACTACATGGCTATAGGATCAACAAATCCATTATCCCTAGGGAGAGGACTATGGTGTGAAATTTTTTAAGCATGGGATCCCATGCCTATTGTGTACCCCATGATGAAAATTTTTTAGATTTTAATGTGGACCACATTCTTCAACTTTTATAAGTCAATAATACATGCTATTCACTCATGTGGCACACTGGAGTTGATGCGTGAAAGAATGTTTGATGCTTATCGCAAGCAGGAAATAGAAGATGATGGTGGTGGTGCACAAAACTATCAAAATAGGGACTACAATGCACAAATGAGAGGACACGGTCCGCCTAGAAGAGGAAAAGGCCCACTTGTAGGAGGATAGGGAGGTTGTGGGTATGGCAGAGGACTTGCTATTTGTTACAATTATGGACAAATGGGACATATGGCTCGAGACTGTTTGAACATTTGCACTACTTGCACATATTGGAAATAGTTAGACAATGCCATAGAATATTGCATACAATTGTTAGTGAAGTGGTAGGAGAAACGAGGGCTACACATGAATATTCTCATAGTTGAAGCTACATGCGACTGTCCTTAGGTGTGCACAATAATGAGAGAAGGGAAAGGATCAAGTATGGATTTTGTGAATCAACTAGAGCAACCTCATTAGTGGGTGCAGAAGGTCGCAAAACCTCCTTCAAAGTTCGACCTTATTAGAGAGAGGCAAACATATTAGGAGGCAAGGATGAATTTTTTTTGCGGTTGAATGGGGTATGTCGAGTTTTAAAATGAAACCACAAAGGGTACTCGTTTACAATCTACCTTCGCATATATATATGATGAGATTCCACCAAAAGTGGCTCCAAGGGAGGTAAGCTCCATTCAAAATTTTCTTAAGAGTTGTTTGGATTTAATGAAAGATGAGTGTGCATTGGAGAAACTATGTAGAATAATTAACCACTATGTGCTGGAAAAGAAGCAATTCCCATGTAGGTACCCCAAAGAGTAGTGAAGCAAGTGTTGCACAGGAAGTGCACGAACATAGAATTTTGGTTTAATGCACATGTTGCAGATTATGACATGGACAACATCATATTGGGTCTAGGCTTTAACGTGAATATATTGTTGAATAAGACATGGGAATTGATGGGTGAGACAAAACTAACATGGTCCCCAATTCAACTATGGCTTGCCAATCAATACTGAATATTCCTTAGTGGGAGATTCAATGACATCGAAGTCAACGCTAATGGATTTATGAGCTTGGCTAAATTCAAAGTAGTTAAGGTTTTGGATGATACAAATCCTTGTCATACTTTGCTTAACATCGATTGGGCCTTTAATAATCAGGTCATTATCAATTTGAAGAAAATACAAATCATATTTGAATTTAGATAGTTGTGCCCTTGGATCCTAAAGAAGGGCAATGTTATGTCGAGCATGTGAGAGGGGACCTTGGCACAATAACGACCTAGCGTGATGACTATGTCAATCCTACAATGGATGGCACTAAGTTTCGTAGTATCAATTTCTGTTTGTCAAACTCAGACAAGGCATTAGAGCCATACTTAAACCCCATTTTTTTTATTTAGACATGTGACTTCTTACATGAAACATATGTTTTTAACCATTATATATATATATATATATATATATACACACACACACACACGCACACACATAGGTTTGTGAGTGGGCATATTTAGTAGCGCAATAATGATCTTTTCAATAATAAATAAATTAAGTAATACAAGAAAAAAAATGAAGTCTTTATATCTCTTTATAAATAAAGTATCAAGGATACATTTATGATGCATAATTTAACTTGAGATGTGTTGTTCATAAGGGAAGTTCAATGACACTGTTATTCTAACAAGCAACCATTAAAAAATCATAATAAATTATATTTAAAAAATAATCAAAATAAGATTTTAATGTTAATCGTTATATTTGTGACAATGTGAATATTCTAATCCTATCAATAATAAAATGATTATGAAACTTCAAAATTCACCTACATAATATTTGGAATTATAAGATCCAAAATTAAAAGCATTTAAAGATTAATAAGAATATAAATCAAGGTCACTATTATATTTTATTATAGAGATTTAAAATTAAGTAACAAAGAAATATAAAAAGTTGAAAATTTGAACTTATCATCATTGATATAATTTGATATCTCACATATGTATAAATAACATAGCCATATAAATTAAATGACTCGTAAACATTGATAGGCATTAATACACATTAACCATGAAGACACTTACCTCATGGTATATCTCACATTACCAAGATTAAAAAAATCATAATTATAATGTATTTTAAAATTATTATTACTATTATTATCTTTAATTATAAAATAGTTAGTATCTGAGTTAAACATATATACATTAAAAAAACATGTAACGAGAAAAACATAATAAAGTAACAATATCAATAAAAGTTCCCCAGATGGGGTGATATGGAGAGAACAAGTACTAGGGCATATGGTCATTGCCCACCAAGAATGAAAGTGCCCCCGCTGCATTTAACATTTATTCAAATGCTATTATAGTTGCATACTACACAAGGCAAGTGGGCATTCATGAACCCATGTAGTTATGGTTAGTGTTAAGAGTGGAGATTTGTAGGCACATGTATGAAAATCATTATATGTCCAAGTCTTGATGCATTCAACTCATTACACAAACTAGGAGACACAATACACAAATACCATAGGGGTTATGTCTGAGATAGGGAGCAAATCATGGATTAAGTTTCAAAGATGCTTGGAGATACAACCACTCATGGTTGATGGCTCCCACTTGAAACAATTATAGCAGTCTGGTGGTATACATTCTTCGTTTTATTTCGATTTTTTGATTTTTCCCTCTTCTATGGGTTGTTTAAGTTCTAAGCAGGTCTAACCCATACTTTTCCTACTTCTTTCAACTCGTGATAGTTGACCTCCACTTTGGCTCAATCCCACGAAGTTTTTTTCCCTTTCTCTCTAGCATCTCACATACCTTCTTCTCAACTTTCCCCTCACTCCTTAGCGTTTTCATAAGTGCAAATTACCCTTTGTGCCTATCATCTTCTCATGCTTCTTGGCTCCCCTTTTGCATCACTTTTATTCCTTACCTTCTATCTTATCAGTCTTAGGCTAACTGACCCTTCTCTAAAGTAGGTCTTAGTCCTTGGCATCCATCTATTGATCAACAATGTATATAATGGGATCGAGCTCAACGGGGAGTGGCTTATTATATGTAGATGGAAAACATGCATGCTTAGTAATGAACAAAGTCCTCACTTAGCCAATACTGAGCTGACACACCATCACATGCACAAGAAGAAATTAACATTGCTCAAAGGAAAATTTTGGCAAAGATAGGTTGATTCTTAAACGTCAAAATAGCATATTGGGTTTGAGATGTTAGTCATTCCAGAGGGAGGTTCAACCGATGTATATAAACTATATACATATAATGGCATCTTGAGATGTTATTAGGACAATAACTCATTGATTAGAATGAAGCAAGAGAAGAAATTATATTATTGCTTGATGAAATTCGACTTATAGTGTGTGGACTCCCTAGATAGGGTGCTTAAGACTTGAGATGTGTTGAAATATGGCAACAAGAATATTCCAATTTAATTTGTCCTTGAATTAAATTGTGAATTAAAATCGAATTTAGTATTAACAACTACTTGGAAATAATTAATTAATTTATTTTTAAATTAATTAGTTGGAGAAAATCAAGCTAGAAGTCTTTCTGAAGTCTTGCAAGAGTTATCCCTTAAATTAAGGAGATAAGATTGAGTTATATTTGAGTTGTAATTAGTTAACTCAGTTTACTGAGTTAGTCTAGTTAAATTAGTTCCAAACTGTTTGAGGAACTAATAGTGAGTTAACAATCAGTTGATGCATTAATGCACTCAACTAGTGCTACTCTAGTTAACTGAAGATTCCCTCATTAGAAACTCATGCATATCTATTCTGAGAAAGACCCAGTTAAGATTAATTTTCAAGGACAGTGTACTATCAGTCGCATGTGTTTTCTCATGGAGAAAACTCATGCATGTAGTCAAGGATTCATCCTTGAGGATTGCACAGTTTTGAAGGTTTTTTTTTCCACTTGGTAATAGGCTAATCATCCACAAGGAGCAGTGCATGGAAATAGGAGCTTGGAGGGAAGAGAGGAAGGCTGGAGAGAAGCCAAGATTTCCTGTGAGCATATGTGAGGATTATACTGAGAGCTAGCTAGCTGTGAGAGCTAAGGCTTTGTATAATTACTATGTATATCCACCATGTATGATAATACAATAGTGTAGAAATTTTAGAATAATATGACACTTATTCACAGAGATTATCCTGATTATACACTATTGCAAAATGCATGCATAATACATAACCTCCTCTACGTTGATCATCAATTTGCAGAATTAAAGAAACAATCGCATGCGCACATTGAAACATCTATCACACATATCAACACAGTATATCACGGGGAAAGCATACAGCTGAAAACCCCCAACTATCTGTATATTATATTGATTGAGAACATGTAACAATACATAGTACAATACTCGTCGCAAGTACTCAGTACTATCTCCGCCTGTTACACACAAAACTAGCTCAGATCTCAATCAATCACAGGTTCAAATCTCCTCCGCTGCTTGCCTACCTCCACTGCGTAATCCTGCATGAGAATAGATGAGAATGGCTGATCCAAACTTGTATTTCCCTTGGATTGCACTACGCAATCCTCATTGGCAATCTCAATCCATTGATTGTGCAAATCTCATGCACAACTATAGTCACAACTGACAGTTGTCTTGCCCTTTCACTCACCTCTAACACTTGTCTCCACTGAACTGTCCATGCACTGTGTTAACTGATGTATTCTTTAGTTGATTTATGAGTTAATAATTAATGAATTAGTTAATAATTAATTCACACCACTCATCACTAGTGTATTTGTTAGTTAGACTAAATACAACTAGTTCAACTAAGTCAAACTGAACACAACTCCATCAACTCCTCATTCAACTCCACCAAACTCAATCACTTGAGTTCTAACCGAATTCCTTCATGCAATAGCTCAACTAAGCCATAAGAAAAGCATATTTCCTTCTGGCAGTTGCATGTGCCACATCCGTAGCTCGAACTAAAGTGCTGCAAGAGGATAAGATAATGTTTATAGTCAAAATATTATTAAGAGCTAATAATATTCGATTGTTCTATATTTAGACTAGTAGTCTAAAAATAAACTCTGCCCATATGTCTAAAAATAGAAGTCCATCTATTTTTACCAACCTTACCAATCATCCACAAATAGCATCCTGCAACTCATAGACCATGATCCATATGTCTAAAAATAGACATAGTCTAAAAATAGACTTTGCGCCAAAAATAGCCTGCGGCCCACTTAGTGAAGGTGACTTCTTTTCACTAAGCTCCATCATCTTGTTGCATTTTCAACACAGGTCACATTTATCCATGTTGGGATTCTCACTACTTGCTTTTATCCTTTTGAGTGGGCAGTTTTGTTCATAGTGTCCATTATTGTAGCATAATGAGAAAATCAGATCAAATTTGGTCAAGGGATCAAACTAATTGAAGGTTTTGATTTGTCCCTACCTTTTGGGGCCATATGGTTTGATTATTTGATACTTTAGCTTTGGTGTTTCACTCTTTACAAGCCATGCAATGTCTGGCTTGATGACAAAATTTTTTGCAATGAAAACAATGTCCAAGAAAGATAGTTTTGTACCTGTTGTAGTAGCCACAGTTTGGGTCAATTTCCTTCCTTGGAATTACTCCTGCTTCATTCTTTGGATTTGAGATGGGCCTTTCATGGAATACTGTTTGTATTTACTGTAGTATCCATGATTTGAATCCACATTCTTCTTTGGAGTTATTCTCTCTTCATTCTTTCAATCTAGGATGCGCCTTTGATGACATACTTTTTCTTCTTTTGGGTTGCTGGAAAGTGCATTGGCATAGCTTTTCGCATTTTTCTTAGTGCTTGATGATTCTCCTTTAAAACCTATTCCAGACTTGTCATGTTGAGGTTTTTGACTTTTTAGGATAGTCTCAAGTATTTGAGAGCTTTTCCAACCCTTTTTGACTTGCTCCAATTCCTTCCTTAGAGATACTATTTCAGCTTCACATTCTTTGCAAGTCTCTTCTTTTTCTTTTAGCTTTGTTTCCAAGATATCTTCTCTTCTTCTTGTTTTTTCGTTTTCTACCTTGGGAGAAATGATTTTATTCCGCAATTTTTCATTTTCTTCAATGGCACTTATTAACAATTCATCTACATTTCCTTTTAGCCCTGAGTCTTCATTATTTGTGAATGCCATGAATAACGCTTCTTGGCTTTCATCATGGTCACTTTCCCTATCTAATTTCTTTTTGATGACTACAAATTCATCCTCATCAGACTCATCTTGCTTAGAGAATAAGTTCTTCTTATTGAAACATTTCTTCTTGTATACCATTCTTTTAGAATTTCCTTCATCATCACTATCATGTTTATGAGGACATTTTGTAGCATAATGACCTATTTTTTCACATTTGAAACAAATAAGAGGGTACTTACCTTTTATCTTAGATCCTTTCTTCAGCTTTCATACAAATTGAGCTATTTCGGATTCCACTTCAGATTCATCACTACAATCATTTCTTTCTTTCCCCTTCTTTGGTTTTGCAGCCTTGAATGCCGCATCTTTGGAGCTTGGGCCACCTTTTCTCATCTCATAGGCAGTGAGGATTCCATGGAGTTCATCCATCTTAAGAGTATCTAGATCCTTTATTTCTTCTATGGCGCTTATTTTGGAGAAAAACCTGTCTGGAAGAGATCTTAATACCTTTTGAACAATGGTACTTGACTTTTGTAAACTCAGAATCAGTGACTCCACTAGCGATGGAGTTCAAATCTTTTGCATTTGCAATGTACGCTTTCCTCTTGTCTAGATCTGTTGGAAGAGTGGAAGGAATTGGGTACTCATTTAGAACCGAATGCCAGACTTCAGGTCCAAGGGACATTAAGTAGTAGGTCATTCTCTTTTTCCAGAAACCAAAAGTAGTGCCATCGAATAGAGGAGGTCTTCCTGATGCTTCGTGATTTCTCATCATGGATATGAATCCTTCTTCAAGCTATTAGGCTAATATGAAGAAGTCAGCTCTGATACCAATTGTGGGAAATACTGGGGGGGTGAATCAGTATTTCTTTTTAATTGTTATTTTTATCACCAAAAAAATATATATATATGGAACACAGAAATAGATAGCTGGAATAAATACTTTTATTAACACAAATAGTGCATTGAAACAAATACAATATATAAATGGTTGAAATCAGTTTCCAAGCATCAACTTGGACTTTTGTGAGGCTCCAACCTCTAGAGCACCAACTCCCAAGGATTCCAATCCTTTCAGTTTTGAGGCTTCAACCCCGTCAGCTCCAACCCTAACCTGGTAGAAACTGTTTTATTGTAGTTCTCTGCTCCAAGCCTATTGAGCTTCTGCTTCACTCTTATTCTCCTACTTCTCCTACTTCTCCTACTTCTCCTGCCTCTCTTGTCTTTGCTGCCTCTACCTGAAATTTGGCTTCCTCTCACTCTAATTATTCGACCACACTTCCTTGTTTTTTCATGTTTTTGTATTTATGATGCCTCTAACTATTTGTTTCTGCTTCCCACTGGCTCTTCAGCTTCTTCAACGCTTGCTTCAGCTTCCTCTACGCTAGCTTGTCCGTTGGCTTCCCTCTTCTCCATTGATTTGGCTTTTCGGTTTCCTCTGCGCTGGCTTTCCATTCAGCTTCCTAGATTTTCGGCCACTGTATGTTAAAACTGTAAAAGAGCCCCTGTTTTTCAATGATAACAGGCATACACAGAGACAACATTGTTTAACGGACATGCCACGTCCCAATCGCAATCGCAATCGGCTTTAGTTTAGCCTCCTGAACTATCAGGAGCATTTCTTAATGTAATTTTGCCTCTAAACCCCGTGCACGACAAATATTCAACTAAACAGGAAATATGAGAAAAAAACAAGCGAAAACGTTAAAGGGCGGACTTTAGGAATTATTACACCCACATCTATAATGTATCGGGTCTGCTACATATATCGCAATTGGCAATCAAGGCTTCCGGGGTCCTGTATATATCAAGCCCATGGCATCGCCAATGGTTGACGGTAGATCCTCCTACGGATGTGATATAACATTAAACCTTCCACAGTGTTGTCGTCGGGTCCGCAACGTATATATCGCAATCGGGGATTTGGGGTGATGGCACATAGCCGAACGACCGATTTCACTGTTGTCAATACATATATATATAGATATATATATACATATATATATATATATATATATATATAATATATATATTATCGTTGTCTGGGGTTTGGGGAGATGGCACATAGCGAACCGCCGATTTCAATAGTCGCTGATATGTATATAATTATAGCCCGCTCCAATAGTGTATTTGCACATAAGTATAAGGTTTTTGCCGCGATAGTGTATTTTGTGCAACACATATATAAACTCTTCCTTTCCGCTCCTATTATGTATTTGCATATATGTATAGGTTTTAGCCGCCGACAGTGTTAAATGCATATAATATATATATATATATAATATATTATATATATATATATGGGTTTTGGCCTCCGATAGTGTTAAACACATATATATATATGGGTTTTGGCCTCCGATAGTGTTAAACACATATATATGTGGGTTTTGGCCTCCGATAGTGTTAAACACACACATATATATATGGGTTTTGGCCTCTGATAGGGTTAAATCCATATATATATATGCTCTCTGATAGCTCTGTGTACTTCCTCCATTGCTCTGATGGCTCTGTTTACTTCCTCCAATGGCTCTATCTGCTCTTTGCTCTATTTCTTCCTATAGTGGCTATGCCTGCTCCTCTTTACTCCTCTAATATTGCCATATTGACATCAATGACAATCTATGTCAACACTATACATCAGCAACTTCTTCTTCGTGGGTCCTTCAGCTGCTTGATCAACTTCTCTTCTTGATTTCATGAAATTTAGTTGAGCTTCTTCCTTGTAGGGCAACATCCATCGATCACTTTCCTCCTTAGTTCATCAATTTGTTCCTTTCTTCATGGAAAGTGGCCTTCTCCATATCTGGAACCTTCGTCATATGGATACTTCTTCCTCATCATGTTTATTTCAAAAGTTTCCATTCACCATATGAATGTTAGTTGTACTTGTACTTTCAATTCTTGTTCCAGTGACCTTGCTTGAATTCATCCAGATATTATTCAATAAATCATAACATTAAATCAAATCGTACCTTTTAATATGGCTCTTCACCATGACATCTTCATGTAGGTATCAAAATCCTACATACTTGTTGACACATCTCCCAAAGATATCCATTGTCAGAGGAATTCGTCTTTTCAGACTTTTATCAGTCTCCATATCCTTTCGAGAGATTTCCTAGTTAAATCGTCTTGGTCTTTTGGATGTTGGTTGCTTTCATCATGGTTTCATATCTCATGATCTCTCACATATTCCTTTCCTAGGAGCTTTCGATCAGAGTTTCTTAAATTTATTCAACCACATCATACTTCATAGGAGGAAATATTAAGTTGATTTCATCTATTGTGACTTATTGTTAGATGAAGTTGTCATTGATGTCAATATGGTAGTGTTGAAGATGACTAAACCCTAATAATTCTCTAACTCTAATTGTACAGAATCCCTAATCTAGCATTGTTTGAACAAAAACTTAGACTATTTGTGTAGGTTTTAACCCCGTACAGAAACTACCTGCATACAAATTCTAAACACATAAAATAAACAATGCGAGAGAATAAAACATAAAACACATATACACAGAGATTTTCCCCTGGATCCCAAAACCGGGACTACCAGCTTGATTTTTCATTATGTTCCTTTCAATGTTATAATACATATTTATACATGCCGAAGCATCCAATACCATGCACCAAAAACTATCGCGTCCAATACCATGGACCGAAAACCATTGCGTCCAAAAAAATGCAAAAATCATGCACAAAACCATAGGTGGGTCCGCCCAACCTAAGATAGGGTCAAAAACCAAAATTTTCCGGGGCCCTGCCCTAGACCCCATAAAGTGGGGTTATGGGTACACCTCAAACCCCCTCCCCCCCACCGCTACACAATCGACACAACGAAGGGGGGCTCCACCCCCCTTCTAACCCCCTGGTTAACTATGTGGGTTAGTCATGGAAAGAATATAACACAACCCAACATTCTCCCACTTGTTGTTTTCTTTCCATAGGGGGGCACAAGAGAGCTTAGTCATTTTTCTAGCCCTGAAATGCCCATTGTCTCTCTACACCAAGAGAACTTCTTAGAGCTCACAGATTTTTTCAATGCATCTGCAGTATTCTTGAAACTGTCCACCTTTACCAGCAACACCTTTTTGTCTTCTATCATATCCCTCACCAAGTGATACTGAACATCAATGTGCTTTGTCTTTGAATGATATGTGGGGTTCTTTGCCAAGAAAATTGCACTTTGGCTGTCACAGTCTATCCTTATAGCTCCCTATACTAACCCCAT
>APFE031272857.1:29300-47113 GCA_000404065.3 Pinus taeda | reverse complement strand
CCCCCCCGCGCTACACAATCAGCGCAACGAAGGGGGGCTCTGCCCCCCCCTCTAACCCCCTAGTTAACTACGTGGACTAGTCGTGGAAAGAATATAACACAACCCAACAACTTGAAACCCTAAGCCTAATACAAAACCCTATCTTGCAAGAAGCTTGTAAACCCTAAGTTTTGTGACTCCTAATCCCTGTCCTTTTTTCATTTATTATGAAACCCTAACCCTAATACATAGATATACTTAAGGAACCCTAACCCTGTACTTGGAAACAATTTCATAATTCATAAACGATTAAATCCTAATTCCTAAATTTCCTAAAATCTAAAACCCCAACGGTTTAATACAAATATGTATCCTAGTAATATGTCCTAAATCCCTAAAAGATATTCATAAAAAAATCTTATCTTAAAAAAAGGGGCCACATACTCCTTTATTTCATTGTTCCTTAACTCTATATTATAACAAAGTCTAAGTGAAATCGTTACATGATGCATAATATGCCTCATATTACTTTGAAGCCTCATACACTCCATATTACATAATGCATATTGACTCTCCATATTAAGTCACATAATACACTTTATTATTTATGGCTAAACAATATTGCTTAGATCCACTAATTCGCAAGTTAGCTCCTCTAATTTATCTCGGCGCTCCAAAATCAAAAGAAGCGACCTTCCAAATCTATTACACTTCGTATAAATGTAAATTAAGAACAGTCATTGTTGGAAATACTAAGAGGGGGGTAAATCAGTATTTCTTTTTAATTTTTCTTTTTATCATCAAAACATGTATATATGGAACACAAAAATAGATAGTTGGAATAAATGCTTATATTAACACAAAAAGTGCAATGAAATAGATACAATATATAAATAGTTGCAATCAGTTTCCAAGCACCAACTTGGACTTTTATGTGGCTCCAACCTCCAGAGAACCAACTCTGTTTTGCTAAGGCAGTAGTTCTGCACTTAGGAGCACCAACTCCCAAGGATTCCAATCCTTTTAGTTCTGAGGCTCTAACCCTGTGGGCTTCAACCCTAACCTGGTATAAAATATTTTGTTGTAGTTCTTTTCTCCTAAACTTGTTGAGCTTCTGATTCACTCATGTTCTCCTACTTCTCTTGACTCTCCTACCTCTGCCTGACCTTTTGCTTCCTCTCACTCTGATTATTTGCGCACACACTTCCTTGTTTTTTCCTATTTTTGTATTCCTGATGCCTCTGACTGTTCATTTCTACTTTCCACTAGCTCTTCAGCTTCTTCAACACTCACTTCATCTTCCTCTACACTGGCTTGTCTTTTGGCTTCCCTCTTCTTCATTGCTTTGGCTTTTCGGTTTCCTCTGCACTGGCTTACCCTTCGGCTTCCTGGCTTTTCGGTCGTTGTAGCTTCCTCTACCTCTTCATGCTCACTGCTGCATGTTAAAATTGTAACAGAGCCCCTTTTTCTTTTAATGATAATAGGCATACACAAGACTTTATTGTTTAACGAAGAGACTATACCAATCAGGATGGACCCACATGCCACGTCCCAATCGCAATCGCAATCGGGTTTCATTCAGACCTTCTGAACTATCGGAATTGTTATCATAAGCTTTTTTGCCTAAAAACCCCACACAATACAATTATTCTTATACCACAAGTGGTATTTCAGAAGGGGCATAAGCGAGAACTTGTATTCAACAGATGGCTTCTGATTCCACTCGGCAGGCAACACGTAGCAATGGGAAGGAAGAAGATACTGCTTTTTCAGGCGGGTATTCCTCGAGCTATATGTCCACCTGAAATATGTGTAGACCATTGGATCTACAAAGGGATGATCAATGGTGGAGCGTCGTATGCTCAGGTAATGCGGGCCTGCCTTTTTGTGGTTGCAAATGTAATACACTAGAATATATGAAAAAACGCTAAAGGGCATATTTCAAATTTATTACACCCACATTTATAACTTTATCGGGTCTGCAGTGTATATCACAATCGAGACTTCCAGAGGTGCAAGGCCTTAAGCACTTGCGATATGTTAGATGCGACATAACAATAGACCAAACTGTAATGTTGCATCGGGTCCGCAACATTCATCGCAATCAGCACTTGCAGGAGGACAACCCTTTGTGTATTGCGATATGTGATTACCGATAGGACAGATGCGATATGATATTAAATCATATTTTAGTGTTTCAGCGGGTCTGTGTGTATCGCAATTATATGATATTTATATATATAATGCAAATTTGCATGTTTTAACGCACCAAGTCTTAGAGCCCAAAATGTTGAAATACACTAAAAACATGCTTCAGAACACTTTTGGCGGACTTCACTATTTATGCACCTGAACTTATATGTTCCGTCGGGTCTGCACATATATGTCGTTGTCAGGGGTTTGGGGTGATGGCACATAACTGAACTGTCGATTATCATATTGTCGATATATATATATATATATATATATATATATATATATATATATATATATATATATATATATATATTATATATATATATATATATATATATAATATATATATATATATATATGTCTTTCTCCGCTCCGATAGTGTATTCCAATATAACTAAGTCTTTTGCCTCCGATAGTGTAAATGCATATATATAATTTTTTCTGCCTCTGATAGTGTATATAGCCTATATATGTGTTTGTGCCTCCGATAGAGTATTTGCATGCATATACACTATATTGCTCCTGATAGCTCCTGATAGTGTATTCTTTGGCATTCATTGCTCCGATAGCTCTATTTTCTTCCTCCGATGGCTATGTCTTCTCTTTGCTCCTCCGATAGCTCTGTTTGCTCCTCTGATGGCTCTGTCTGCTCCTCTTGGCTCCTCCGATAGCTCTGTTTTCTCCTCTGATGGCTCTGTTTGCTCCTCTTGGCTCCTCGAATATTGTCATATTGACATCAATGACAATCTATGTCAACAATCTCCCCCTTTGTTATTGATGGCAATATTCTTCTTCTCTCCCCCTTTGACATCAATGGCAAAGGAATGCATACAGACTCCCCCTGTTGAACTGTTCCCCCTGTAGAACTGCTCCCCCTGTCCTACAACATCTTTATGAATGAACTTGAGTGATGCTAAAGAGATAACCCCCATTTTTTGATGAATATTTTCAAATGCTTCTCAAGGAAGAGGTTTTGTGAAAATATCAGCTATCTGCTCCTTTGTATTGATATATTCCAAGATGATGTTTTGTTCAGCTACTTGTTCACGAAGGAAATGATACTTGATTGGTATATGTTTGGTATTTGAGTGCATCAATGGATTTTTGTTGAGACTGATAGCACTTGTGTTATCACAATAGATGGTAATTGGTTGATATGTACCTATGTTGACATCTTTTAGAGCTTCCTTCATCCATATTATTTGAGTACAACAATTTGTTGCAGCTATATACTCGGCTTCGACTGTGGATAAAGATATGGATGTCTATTTATTGCTGAGCCAAGATACTAAACAGTCTCCTAGGAAGAATGCATTTCCACTAGTACTTTTCCAATCATCTACACTTCTGGCCCAAACAACATCGATGTATGCAGTTACAGTCAGTGTTGAGCTCTTAGGGTACCAAAGACCGAAATCAGGAGTTCCTTTTAGATATCTGAGAATTCTTTTTACAACTAAAAAATGGGATTGTTTAGGAGCATATTGAAATATTCCCACCATTCCTACTGCTTGCATTATGTCAGGTCTTGTAGCAATTAAGTACAAAAGGGCTCCAATTATTGACATGTAATGAGTTGCATCTGCTGGAGGGGAGTCATCATCTTTGCTCAATTTTCAATTTGTGGTCATAGGTGTCCTCATGGGTGCACAGTCTTCCATTCCATATCTTTTAAGCATGTCTTTAAGATATTTGGCTTGAGATATAAACAATCTTGCTCTGGTTTGAGATACTTGTAGTCCAAGGAAGTAAGATAACTCTCCTATCATTGACATCTCGAATTCTCTTGACATGTTTTGAGAAAATTCATGGCTCATTTCATCATTATTGCTAGAAAAAATCGGATCATCAAAATAAACAAGTGTGACTAGTAGCTTACCTTTATCCGTCTTTATGTAGAGATTACTTCCTGCCACTCCCTTCTTGAAGCCTTGTTGTTGTAGATAGTGATCCAATCTTGCATACCAAGCTCTGGGAGCTTTTTTCAACCCATATAATGCCTTTTTCAATTTACAGACTAAGTATTTTCCTTATGTTAGATCAAACCCTTCTGGTTGCTCCATGTAGACTTCTTTTGTGAGTTCCCCATTCAGAAATGTTGATTTTACATCCATTTGATAGATTTTGAATCCTTTTGAGCAAGAAAATGCCAAGAACATCTTGATAGCTTCCATACAAGCTACTGGTGCAAATGTCTCTTCAAAGTCAATTCCTTCAATTTGTGAATAGCCTTTGCAAACAAGCCTTGACTTGTTTCTGATAACTTGTCCATCATCATTCATTTTATTTTTGAATACCCACTTGGTTCCTATTATGTTTTTATCCTTTGGACGAGGTACCAACTCCCATGTCTCGTTCTTCTCATTTGGGACTTTTCTTCTTCCATGGCTTTTACCCAATGAGGATCCTTACTCGCTTGTGCAAATGTTTCTGGTTCTATCATGGATAGAAGAGAAATAATATTTCTCTTTGGTGTAATTATCATCCTTCTTAGGGTTTGCATCCCTTCATCTCTATTGCCAATAATCTGCTCTTCTGGATGATATTTCTGGAGAAACTTCATCTTTGAAGGGGTATGAGGTGGTTATTTTTCCTCTTCTTCTTCTTCTTCTTCTTCTCCCTGATCTATTTCTTCTTCTTTAGGTTCTTCTTCTTCAATGAGAGGACCATCTTCATGTTCTTCAATTTATTTTTTTGGAAGGTCTTCATCAATATTTACATCAATGCTTTCCACTATTTTCCTTAGTCGAAAATTGTAGCACTTGTAGACTTTGCTCCGTGTAGAGTATCCGAGGAATATCCCTTCATCAACCCGAGAATCAAACTTTCCTAGTGAGACATCATTGATTTTATGAAGCACTTGCTTCCAAAGATCTTGAAGTACTTTACTGAAGCGGGTCTTCCTTTCCATAATTCATAAGGATTTTTTTCACAATTTGGTCTTAATTGAGTTCGATTCAAGGTATAGGCAGTTGTCTCGACTGCTTCTCTCCAGAATTTGGCTGCAAGTCTGCTGCTAAAAACATTGTTCTTGCCATTTCTTCAACTGTTCGGTTTCTTCTTTCAACTACCCCTTTTTGCTGCCTTTTCATTTTCTACAAGTGCTTTTAGATTCTTAAAATACTCAAATGTTTCAGATTTATATTTTATAAAATATATCCACATCATTCTAGTATAGTGATCAAAAAATAAAACAAAGTACCTTTCTCCTTGGAGTGCCTGATTTCTGATTGGTCCACATAAATCAGAATGGATGATCTCCAAGGTCTTTGATGTAGAGAGCTCCTTGGTCTTGTGGTTGGTTCTGGTTTGCTTTCCATGTTGACATGGACCACATACTCCTTGATTTGGTAATAATAGCCTTGGGATGTCTCATACAGCTCTAATCTTGCTGATATTGATCAGATTTTCGAAGCTTGTATCTCCAAGTCGCTTGTTCCACAACCAAATTTCATCTATCTGACTCAGGTAGCATTTATTTTCTTGAATCTTTTTTAGCATGTAAATGTTTTCTGGTGTTCTAACCCCTTTCGCTACAAGTTCCCCTGAGGAAGAGTTCCTTATTTCACAGTCTTTGGTGCTAAAGACAACATTATGTCCTTGATCACAGATTTGGCTAACACTCAAGAGGTTGTGTTTGAGCCTGTCTACTAGAAGAGAATCTTGAGCTTTCCTTTTCCATTAATAAGAGTAACAGTTCCTTTTCCTGCAATTCTGGCAGATCCACTTCAAAAGGACACATTTCCTTCCTTTTCGCTCAATGAGACAAACTTCCTTTTGTCCCCTGTCATGTGTCTGGAACACCCACTATCCACAAACCAATGATTTTCATTATTTTAAGCATATAGAGTCAGGCCATGTTTATCCATGTTGGGATTCTCACTACTTGTTTTTCCTTTTTTGAGTGGGCAGTATTGTTCAAAGTGTCCATTACTGTAGCATAATGAGCAAATCAGATCAAATTTGGTCAAGGGATCAAACAAATTGAAGGTTTTGATTTGTCCCTACCTTTTGGGGCCATATGGTTTGATTATTTGATCCTTTAGCTTTGGTGTTTCACTCTTGCGAGCCATGCAATGTCTGGCTTGATGACCAAAGTTTTTACAATGAAAACAATGTCCAAGAAAGATAGTTTTGTACCTGTTGTAGTAGCCATGGTTTGAGTCAATTTCCCTCCTTGGAATTACTCCCACGTCATTCTTTGGATTTGAGATGGGCCTTTGATGGAATATTGGCTTGTATTTGTTGTAGTATCCATGATTCAAATCCACATTCGTCTTTGGAGTTATTCTCTCTTCATTCTTTGGATCTAGGGTGCGCCTTTGATGACATACCTTTTCTTCTTTTGGGTTGCTGGAAAGTGCATCGGCATAGCTTTTCGCACTATTCTTAGTGCTTGATGATTCTCCTTTAAAACCTATTCCAGACTTCTCATGTTGAGGTTTTTGACTTTTTAGGATAGTCTCAAGTATTTGAGAGCTTTTCCAACCCTTTTTAACTTGCTCTAATTCCTTCCTCAGAGATACTATTTCGGCTTCATGTTCTTCGCAAATCTCTTCTTTTTCTTTCTTTGTTTCCAAGAGATCTTCTCTTCTTCTTGTTTCCTCATTTTCTACCTTGAGAGAAATGATTTTATTCCGTAATTTCTGATTTTCTTTAATGGCACTTATTAACAGTTCATCTACATTTCCTTCTAGCCCTGAGTCATCATCATTTGTGAATGCCATGAATAATGTTTCTTGGCTTTCATCATGCTCACTTTCCTCATCTAATTTCTTTTTGATGACTACAAATTCATCCTCATCAGACTCTTCTTGCTTCGAGAAGAAGTTCTTCTTATTGATCTCTTTCTTTTTGTATACCCTTCTTTTAGAATTTCCTTCATCATCACTATCATGTTTATGAGGACATTTTGCAACATAATGACCTATTTTTCCACATTTGAAATAGATAAGAGGGTACTTACCTTTTAGCTTAGATCCTTTCTTCAACTTTTGTACAAATTGAGCTAATTCAGATTCCACATCGGATTCATCACTACAGTCATTCATTTTTTTCCCCTTCTTTGATTTTGAGGCCTTGAATGCTGAATCTTTGGAGCTTGGGCCACCTTTTCTCATCTCATAAGCAGTGAGGATTCCATGGAGTTCATCCATATTGAGATCATCTAGATCCTTTGCTTCTTCTATGGTGCTTATTTTGGAGTCAAATCTATCTGGAAGAGATCTTAAGACCTTTTGAACAATGTTACTTTCTTCAATCTTTTCGTCCAATCCTTTAAGATATTTGACCACTTCAGCTACTCGGAGGAGGTATGCTACAATATCTTCTTCATCTTCCATCTTCATACTTTCAAATTTCCTTCTATGAGCTTGAAGCTTTTCCCTTGAATTTTGAGTCTCCACCATATAAGCCAACTAGTTTATCCCACATTTCTTTGGCAGAGTTACAATTCATTACTTTTTGTAAACTCGGAATCAGTGATTCCACTAGTGATGGAGTTCAAGGCTTTCGCATTTGCAATGTAGGCTTTCCTCTCATCTTGATCTGTTGGAAGAGTGGTACGAATTTGGTACTCATTTAGAACGAAATGCCAGACTTCAGGTCCAAGGGACATTAAGTAGTAGGTCATTCTCTTTTTCCAGAAACCAAAGTTAGTGTCGTCGAATAGAGGAGGTTTTCCTAACGCTTCGTGATTTCTCATCATGACTACATATCCTTCTTCAAGCTGTTAGGCTAATATGAAGAATCTCTATCTGATACCAAATATTGGAAATACTGGGGGGGCTGAACCAGTATTTCTTTTTAATTTTTCTTTTTATCACCAAAACATGTATATATGGAACACAAAAATAGATAGCTGGAATAAATTCTTTTATTAACACAAACAATGCAATGAAATAAATACAATATATAAATAGTTGCAATCAATTGCCAAGCACCAACTTGGACTTTTATGAGGCTCCAACCTCTAGAGCACCAACTCTATTTTGCTAAGGCAATAGTTTTTCACTTAGGAGCACTAACTCCCAAAGATTCCAATCCTTTTAGTTCTGAGGCTCAAACCTCATGGGCTCCAACCCTAACCTAGTACAAACTGTTTTGTTTTTGTTCTTTGCTCTCAAACCTGCTAAGCTTCTGCTTCACTCCTATTCTCCCGCTTCTCCTGACTCTGCTGCCTTTGGCTAAACTTCGGCTTCCTCTCACTCTGATTATTCGTGCACACACTTCCTTGTTTTTTCCTGTTTTTGTATTCTTGATGCCTCTGACTGTTCATTTCTGCTTTCCACTAGCTCTTTAGCTTCTTCAATGCTCGCTTCAGCTTCCTCTACATTGGCTTGTTCTTTGGCTTCCCTCTTCTTCATTGCTTTGGCTTTTTGGTTTTCTCTGCACTGGCTTACCCTTCGGCTTCCTGGATTTTCGATCGTTGTAGCTTCCTCTGCCTCTTCATGCTCACTGCTATGTGTTAAAAATGTAACAGAGCCCCTTTTTATTTTAATGATAATAGGCATACATAGGACTTTATTGTTTAACGGAGATACTATACCAATCAGGATGGACCCACTTGCCACGTCCCAATCGCAATCGCAATCGGCTTTCGTTCAGGCCTCCTGAACTATTAGAATTGTTATCATAAGCCTTTTGGACTAAAAACCCCGTGAAATACAATTATTCTTATACCACAAGTGGTATTTCGGAAGGGGCATAAGCGGGAACTGGTATACAGTGGATGGCTTCTGATTCCACTCGGAAGGCAACACGTAGTAGCGGGAAGGAAGAGGATATCACTTTTTCGAGCAGGTATTCCTCAAGCTATATGTCCACCCGAAATATATGTAGATTGTTGGATCTACAAAGGGATGATCAATGGTGGAGGGTCGGATGCTCAAGTAATGCGGACCCACCTTTTTGTGGTTGCAAATGTAATACACTGGAATATATGAAAAAACGGTAAAGGGTGGACTTCAAATTTATTACGCCCGCATTTATTGCTTTATCGGGTCCGCAGTGTATATCACAATCGGCACTTTCAGAGGTGTAAGGCCTTAAGCACTTGTGATATGTCAGATGCGACATAACAATAGACCAAATTGTAATGTTGCATCGGGTCCGCAACATTCATCGCAATCGGCGCTTGCAGGAGGACAGCCCTTTATGTATTGCGATATGCGATTACCGATAGGGAAGATGCGATATGATATTAAATCATATTTCAGTGTTTCAACGGGTCCGCATGTATCGCAGTTATATGATATTTATACATATAATGCAAATTTGCATGTTTTAATGCACCAAGGCTTAGAGCCCGAAAAGCTTAAATACACTAAAAACATGCTTCGGAACACTTTTGGTAGACTTCACTGTTTATGCACCCAAACTTATATGTTCCGTTGGGTCTGCACATATATGTCGCTATCAGGGGTTTGGCGTGATGGCACATAACTGAACGTCGATTATCATATCGCCAATATATATATCTTTCTCCAATCCAATAATGTATTCCAATATAACTAAGTCTTCCACCTCCGATAGTGTAAATTCATATATATAAGTTTTTCTGCCTCTGATAGTGTATATAGTCTATATATATGTGTTTGTGCCTCCGACAGTGTATTTGCATGCATATACACTATATTGCTCCCGATAGCTCCCGAAAACATATTCTTTGGCATTCATTGCTCTGATAGCTCTGTTTGCTTCCTCCGATGGCTCTATATGCTCTTTGCTACTCCGATAGCTCTGTTTGCTCCTTTCATGGCTCTGTCTGCTCCTCTTGGCCCCTCTGATAGCTTTGTTTTCTCCTCTAATGACTCCATTTGCTCCTCTTGGCTCCTCAGATATTTCCATATTGACATCAATGACAATCTATGTCAACAGTCGTTTGTGAAAAGAAATAATTTGTGGAGATAAAGTAAGAAAGAAGAACGATGAATAGAACAGATCTCAGTGAAGCATTATAGGAATACAAAGCTTACATCTTGTGAACTAAAGGATCAGATGGACTAAGAAAATATTCACGTTGCAGATTAATTATGATTTATTTTCACGCTTAAAAGGAAGCAAGATCTGTGATTGAATTTGTTTTCAAGTTGATCTATATCACAAATCAATTTTTCCAAATTGTTTAAAGATGTGTATGGGTTAAAAAAAATGCAATATCTATTGGAAACCATTTTTCGAATTGTTGAAGGAGCATATCTTGTGCTGTGAGTTGAATTGAAACTTTTCCGAGCTATTGAAGACATTGAAAACCCTTTTGCAGACTCAAAAATTGTAGACCTGTAGATATTGTATGTGGATTCATTAAGAACAAGCTTGCCTTTAATTGTAGATGTATTGAAGGCTTGATAGTAGTAATTGAATTGTAATTCATGCGACATAAGGGTGATATATTCAGTGAAGGGATGTTTTTGGACTTGAAGCTTGCAGACCAGTGAACGCTGGGGCTTAGCATTGAAGACTCAAACTTGTTGATTGAAATTCAGACCTATGATTTGAGGCTTGTATAGAATCTAACTTCTTATCATTTATACCTCATATTTGTGGCCGGTTGAAGAATACTTTTGAAGCAGCCGAGTGACATATTTTGAAGCAGTCCTATAATCATCTTAAAGAGAACCTTATTGAGGAACAATGCTAAGCATTGGTGCTTGAACTTGTGAAGAGCAATGAAGTTTTAGACAAAGGAGTCTTGAAGTTGTGAAGTATTTGGAACCCTTGAAGAAAGTCTTGGGGCAGCTTATTGAAGACCTTGAAGCATCCTTGAAGAATGTTTGGAAGAACATTGGAAACAGTTAAATCTTTGTAAAGACATATCTTGGAGCTGACATTTTGAAGGAACCCTTGAAGAAAGTCTTAGGGTAGCCTATTGAATACCTTGAAGCATCCTTGAAGAAGGTTTGGAAGAACATTTGAAACAGTTAAAGCTTTGTAAAGACATATTTTGGAGCTAACATCTTGAAGGCACCCTTGGAAACATGATGCTATTTTTAATTCCTCATGGGGTGACCTTGGAGAAATTGTTTGGATACGAAGAAGAACAACCGAGACACCTTCATGTGAAGATCAAGGTTGTCATTGATGATGTGACGTGGAGACTAAGTGAAAGGATAGTTGAAGATTGACATGGCTCATTGAAGAAGACATTGGGAGTTGTGAAGTATAACCAAATATATCTTAAAAAGTAAAGCATGGGTTGGAGCCCAAGAGGTTGGAGCCTCAAAAAGACAAGGTTTATGCCTTGGTGGATAGTATTGGAGCCCTAGAGGATCGGAGTCCTCAAGAAGCTAGGTCGGAGCTTGACCCAGATATAGGGTTGGAGCCCTTGAGGTTGGTGCCTCAAAACTAACAAGGTTGGATCCTTACAATTCCATGTTGGTGATTAGCATAGTGGGAGATTGAAGATTTGTATCTTCATATGGGGTAAATATGTGATTAAGATATATCTATAGTGGTAATTTTTTATTGTTTATATTGTAGTTTTGAATATTTAATCATTAATAATATTTTATATTAAAAATTGAATGAGACATTATTTTATCTTTAATTACTTTTTCCTTTCGAGATAGAAATATTTTACTAAGGTAAACATTACATACACACATAAGATAGGAGAGAGAGGGAGAGACAGATTGGTTTAATATGGATATTCTAACAATTTATTAAGTTCTATATTGAGATATTTTATAAGAGAAATATAAAAAAAAAAAATAATAATAATAATAATAATTATATAATATAATAAATAATTAAATAATAATAATAATATAATTAATTACTTTATCTCTATAAACTTATATTATTTAAGATAGACATGGAAATATTGTATTTTATTACATGAAGAGTCAAAGTGAAATATCAAAGAACCAAGTAGAATGAAAGTGAAATATTGGATTGTAAAATGAGCCCCTCGTCGATTTTTAATTGTTTATTTATATCGTTATTTGGTTATTTAAGTTCTATTTTTTAATTCTGGTTGACATTAGTGAAAATGATTTTTATTAGTTTTTTAGGACTTAACATACTTACACATGTCCCTTATACTAGATAGTAGAATGAGTCTCTCTACGATTTTTAATTATTTATTTATATGGTTTTTTTTTTTTGGTTAACATTAGCGAAAATTATTTTTATTATTTTTTTGAGGACTTGACACACTTAGACATGTACCTCATACTGGATTGTAGGATGAACCGATGACCCTCTCGGCTCAATGAGCCTCTCTTCAATTTTCAATTATTTATTTATATGGGTATTTAATTTTTGTTTTTTTGTTTTGGTTGACATTAACGAAAATTATTTCTTTTATTTCTTTTATTATTTTTTGAGGACCTGAGTGATTTTTAATTATTTATTTATATGGTTATTTAATTTTTGTTTTTTGTTTTGGTTGACATTACTTAAAATTATTTTTATTATTTTTTTGAGGATGTGACATACCTTAACATCTCCCTCATACTTACACATGTCCCTTATACTGGATTATAGAATTAACCTCTCGGTGATTTTTAATTATTTATTTATATGGTTACTTAATTTTTATTTTTTTGTTTTGCTTGACATTAGCGAAAATTCTTTTTATTATTTTTTGAGGACGTGACATACTTATACATGTACCTCATACTGGATTGTATAATCAGCCTCTCTTCTATTTTTAATTATTTATTTATATGGTTATTTAATTTTTGTTTTTTTGTTTTGGTTCACATTAGTGAAAATTTATTTTTATTATTTTTTGAGGATGTGACATACTTACACATGTCCCTCTCATATTGGATTGTAGAACCATTATAGATCCATTTTAACCATGGATTTACTAAGAGCCGAGAGGGATAAAATTTCAAACTTGAAAATTTAATCCCTTCTAGTGCTTCGTAAATATGTGATTAAGGGTAGATCTATGGAGGTAATTTTTCATTGTTTATATTGTATTTTTGAATATTAGAGAAAACCAATTCAAACGTAAGGTTAGAGAAGCCATTGAAATCATTAAACATCCTAAAAACCTTAATAGGGATGGTGGTATGGAAATTAGCAAAAATTGGAACCCCCTGCTCTCTCCCGAAATTAACCTTAATATCAATGTTAAAAATCCTTGACCTGCCCTCGCATATTAACATTAATCATGCTGCTCCTTAGAGACCTAGGCTTGAAAGAAAATCTAGGATAAAAAGAATCCTAATAATTTCTATAATATAAATAATAAGATAAAAACATCTAAAAAGATTGAAATATAAAGGATATAACCCTTCTTATTACAATAGAAAGTAGCTAATTATAGCTATAGATATATATAAATAATAGAAGCAATAATAATATGAATATTAAAATAGGGACAACATAATCATCCATAATAAAAATAAATATCAATTATAATAGATAATAATAATAAGTGTATATAGAAGAACTTTAATAAATATCCTAGTAAATAACATAAAGAAGCAATATAAATAAGCAACTATCTATTAAAAATATATAGTTCCCTAGAATATCAACCATCGTTAGTTATTATCGCTGATAGAAAAATAAATTTGAGCTAAAAATATTAAAGAGTTAGAATAACACCAAGATGACCATTATTAAATAAACACAAAAAACAATTAATTTTAAATAGCAATAAAAATAATTCTAGCATTAATAAACTAGAATGAACTAATAAGCATTAATAACAACAAATATTAATTTATAAGTAGACATAATAAATAATGCTAATATAGTTTCATTTAAAATAATTATGAACAGCAACATAAATATCAAAATACTAACATAAAACAATAATTAATAAGCAATAATTTAATAATAATAAATAAACATAAACAATAATTAATAAGCATAAACAAATAATTAATAAAGTACTAAGCATAAATAACAATTAATAAGCAATAATTAAATAATAAATTCATAATGATAAAATAAAACAAATTATAAAATTCTAATATTAATACAAAAATTAGAAATAACTATTTAGGGTTAAATTATACTCAAAAAACTTAAATGACAATAACAAATAATTAAATTATTAATGAACATACAAAGAGTCGGCCATTTGTCTTCACATCCTGCCGGTTTCATATTTATACCTGCCAATTTACTTCTTTTCTCCTCACAAAAAATTTGTCCTGATGATGAGTCTAGTTGAAGACTCGAAACGTCGACCACAAAACATGAACACTGTGGAAAATCCGAAAGAAATCACACCACAGTAATCTGCAATCTAAAATATTTTATTATTAATAATATTTTATATTAAAAATTGAATGAGTTGCACAGTGTTCTCTTATTAAGAAGTAACTACATTATTTTATCTTTAATTATTTTTTCCTTTCGAGCATTGAAATATTTTAAGCAAACATTAATACACGCATAATAGAGAGATAGTTCGTAGTAAAATATATTAGTTAATATGGATATTCAAACAATTTTTTTAAGTTCTATATTGAGATATTTATAGGACAAATAGATTTTTTTTTAATTACTTTATCTCTATAAATTTATATAAAACTATGTCCACTTGGGGTAGCTCAATCGAATCGGAAGTCTTTGGTTCAAATCTTTTGATAATGAAGTCTCACGAGGACATGATGAAAATGTAGTCCTACCAAGTTTTTATTATTTTTTGAGGACGTGACATACTTACACATGTCCATAATGTTGGATTGTAGGATGAGCCTCTCAACCATTTTTAATTATTTTTTTATATGGTTATTTATTTTTTGTTTTTTTTATTTTGGTTAAAAAAATATTATTTTTTGAGGCCTGACATACTTACACGTCCCTCACACCAGATTGCAAAATAAGCCTCTTAGCTCAACCAGTATAGATCCATTTTAACCACAGATTATTTTTTAAGCACGTGACATACTTACACATGTCCCTCAACCTAGATTGTAGAACCATTATAGATCCATTTTAACCACGGATTTACCAAGATCTAAGAGGGATCAATTTTCAAACTTGAAAAAAGATTTACACGTGAAGAGATTTATACTTACACATGTCCCTCATAATGGATTGTAGAACACTATAGATCCATTTTAACCACGAATTTACCAAGATATGAGAGGGATCAATTTTCAAACTTGAAAAAAGATTTACACGTCAAGAGATTTAATACCTTCTAGCACTTGGTAAATATGTAATCAAGATAGATCTATAGCGGTATTTTCTCATTTTTTATATTATATTTTTTAATATTATTTCATTAATATATTATATTAAAAATGAATGAGTTACACATTTTGCTCTTATTAAGAAGTGACTACATTATTTTATCTTTAATTACTTTTTCCTTTGGAGCATTGAAATAGTTTACTAAGGTAAACATTAATACACACATAATAGAGAGATAGTTCATACTGAAATATATTAGTTAATATGGATATTCAAACAATTTTATTAAGTTCTATATTGAGATATTTATAACAAAAATAGAATTTTTTTAATTACTTTATCTCTAAAACATTATATAATTTAAGATAGACATGGAAATATTTTATTTATTACTTGAAGAGTGAAAGTGAAATATCAAAGAACCAAGTAGAATGAAAGTGAAATACTGGATTTTAGAATGAGCCTTTAACCAATTTTTAATTGTTTATTTATATGGTTATTTAATTTATTTATTTTTGGTTGACATTAGCGAAAACTTATTTTTATTATTTTTTGAGGACGTGACATACTGACACATGTCCCTCATATTGGATTGTAGAATGAACCTCCCTTCTATTTTTAATTAGTTATTTATATGGTTATTTAATTTTTGTTTTTTAGTTTTGGTTGATATTCACAAATAAAATTTTTATTATTTTTTGAGGACGTGACATACTTACAAATGTCCCTCATACTAGATTGTAGAATGAGCCTATCGACCATTTTTAATTACTTATTTACATGGTTATTTAATTTTTGTTTTTTGTTTACGGTTATTTCTTGGGGACGTAGCTTGCTTACACAACCCTCACAGTGGATTGTAGAACGGCCCTCAGAATGGCCCTTACGAAGAGTCGAGAAGGATCAAATTTCAAACATGAAAAAGATTTACAGGTCAAGAGATTTAATCCCTTCTATTGCTTGGTAAATATATGATTAAGATAGATCTATAGTGGTAATTTTTTATTGTTTATATTGTATTTTTGAATATTTTATCATTATTGATATTTTATATTAAAAATTGAATGAGTTACACATTTTTCTCTTATTAACAAATGACTACATTATTTTATCTTTAATTATATTTTCCTATCTACCATTGAAATAGTTCACTAAGGTAAACATTAATACACACATAATAGAGAGAGATAGTTCATACTCAAATATATTAGTTAAAATGGATATTCAAGCAATTTATTTAAGTTCTATATTGAGATATTTATAAGAGAAATATATTTTTTGTTTAATTACTTTATCTCTATAAAGTTATATAAAAATTATATTATTTAAGATAGACATGGAAATGTTTTATTTATTACTTGAAGAGAGAAAGTGAAAATCAAAGAACCTAGTGGAATGAAAGTGAAAATATGGATTGTAGAATGAGTCTTTGGCCAATTTTAATGTTTATTTATATGGTTATTTAATTTTTTTTGTTTTGGTTGACATTAGCAAAAATTATTTTTATTATTTTTTGAGGCCGTGACATACTTATACGTCCCTCATACTAAAATGTAGAATGAACCTATCTTCTATTTTTAATTATTTACTTATATGGTTATTTAATTATTGTTTATTTGTTTTGCTTGATATTAACAAAATTATTTTTATTATTTTTTGAGGACATGACATACTTACACATGTCCCTCATACTGGATTGTAGAATGAGTCTCTCAACTATTTTTAATTATTTATTTATATGGTTATTTCTTTTTTCTTCGTTTTTTTTTGTTGACATTAGACAAAATTATTTTTATTATTTTTTGAGCATGTGACATGGTTACCCGTCCCTTTGTTTTTTTTTGTTTTGGTTGACATTAGTGAAAATTATTTTATTATATTTTGAGGACGTGACATACTTACACTTCCCTAATACTAGATGAGCCTCTCGGCTCAAAGAGCCTTTCTTCTATTTTTAATTATTTATTTATATGGTTATTTAATTTTGTTTTTTTTTTTTTTGTGTTGGAGATCAGATGCTCAGTTAAATTAAACAAAATACACAGCAAATCATTCAAGCACAGAAGACACATCTTTTAACATGGTTCACCCAACCAATCTAGGCTACGTCCACCAAACATAGGCATCGGCAATTTATTAATCAAACAGGAGATTACAAAATGAAATCCTCACAAAACTCTCACCCTCATAGCAAACCATCCGAATGGTTGCCTGTTATATATCAAAGAGGATCTAACTACCTCATAAATCCTCTCAACTCAAATTTAGGATGCATTAACTCCCTCCCAACAAACTGGAGTTAATCTAGCAACAAAATGTCTATTGTTGTCACCTACAAAGATTTTTGTCTATTTCACTCCAAACAGAAAATATCAACAATCTCCACCTTGAAAACAATTAGCCTGATGCCCTGCTATTATTATTTTATCTTTTCTGCAAGCCAAGAGAAGCCAAACACCAGCGTAGCTTCTCTAACAAAACTGGTTTCATGAACATGTCTGCACAATTCTCCTTTGTATGCACCTTTT
>APFE031272857.1:0-14010 GCA_000404065.3 Pinus taeda | reverse complement strand
ACATCTCTTCTCAAAGATAAGCTACCATCGCCCTAGCTGGTTTATTTCCATTTTTGTTTGTAAGCATATTTCAATATTTTACAATAATGAAATGAAGTATTATTTATGTTGCATCTCTGTATTTAAAGTTATCTTTGTAATTTTTTGTGTTCCTATTTAAATCAAGATCACTCTAACCCTAATACATAAATATACCTATAAAACCCTAACCATATACTTGGAAACAATTTCATAATTCATAAACTATTTCCAATTTCATAATTCATAAACTATTAAATCCTGATTCCTAATTTTCATAAAACCTAAAACCCTAATGGTTTAGTACAAATATATATATCTTAGTCATGTGTTCTAAATCTCCAAAAGATATTCATAAAAAAAATATTATCTTAAAAAAACGGGCCACATACTCATTTATTTCACTATTCCTTAACTCTATAATTATCGTTGGACAATACTAGTCGGCTCCACTAATTTGCAAGTCAACTCCTCTAATTTATGTCGGCTCTCTAAAATCAAAAGAAACAACCTTTCAAATCTATTGCAATTCATATAAATGTAAATTAAGAACATTCGTTTATGAAAAGAAATAATTCGTGGAGATAAAGTAAGAAAGACAAACGAGGAATAGAACAGATCTCGGTGAAGAATTACAAGAATACAAAGTTCACATCTCGTGAACTAAAGGATCAGTGGACTAAGAAAAGATCCACGCTGCAGATTAATTAAGATTTATTTCACGCTAAAAAGGAAGCAAGATATGTGGTTGAATTCGTTTTCAAGTTGATCTATACCATAAATTCATTTTTCCAAATTGTTTAAAGATGTGTAACAATGTAAATTTAAGGGAGGACTATAAATTCAAAATGAGAACTCTAGCTAAAAAGCCAAAAAAAATCAAAAAATTAACTCAAAAATGAAAAGTGCTTGAAAATTAAAAGTATTGATGTTGGAATAATCTTTTTTTTGTAGAGTAAATTTTCAAAATGTTTTAAAAATCGCTATGAAAACCAATTTTTTTTTGTGCAAAAAACACCCTGAAAATGAAAAGTGTTGATTTATTAATGTTGAAATTGAAATAACCATTGTTTCATTTTTAGAATAAATTTTCAACATTTTGAAATAATGGCGTAAAAGATTTTATCATGACTCCAACAAACATTAAAATTTCAAAAGAATAATGAAAACATAAATTTAAAAATTAAAACAATGAAAAAAAAACCAAAGAACAAAAGTTAAAAACAATAATAAAATGTAAATCAAAATATATATTAAAAAAACATAAAATTAAAAATATGACAAAAACAAAATTAACCTAAAAAGGGCAAAAAATCAATCATAAAAATGGTAAAAGGAAAAACAAAATTAACCTTACCTACAAAGATATATATATATATATAACAAAAAACATAATTTCGAAAAAACATGATGAAGAAACAAATTAAAAAATAAAATGCATCAATAGAAAATTAAACAAAAATTAAATTAAATTAAAAAACATTAAAAAATAAATAAAATAATTTTTTTAATGCCAGGGGTCGTTTTGCGTTTTTCCCAAGGTAGGCAGGCCCATGATCGGGCGTGCCTATCCAATGGCAGTTGTCGAGCCCACGAGTCGGTGGTTGGTGTGCGACGGAGTGGGGCGACGCGCCCTTGGTTAAATGCGATGAGCTAGCGTGCGACAAGTCATTGGGCAGTGAGCTAGTGCGACGAGTTGGTGAGCAGGCGACTCGGTTGTGACATTTGTTGCGACGATTGGACGAATTGGTGTGCGACGAGTTGGGCGGTCGATTAAAGGCGCCCGGGACACGAGTTGTGATGAACCAACGAAGAGTTAAAAACTGAAGAAGACAAATTTTGGCTAAGTGTGGAGACTTTGTGATGGTAAGATTATACAGTGCAAAGTTAGGCAAGTGGACCCGGCGGGGTGACGACATGGGCGAGCCGACGTGAAGTGGGGGCATGGTTGGCCGAGTTGAGAGGTCAGTCTGCCACGTTATATCCTTGGAGAAGCATATAAGTAGAGAACACATTAGAGAGGAGAAGGCATAAACTCAATTTCACAACTTCAAGTGCGAGTTCAAGGAATAGGTGGACAAGCCAAAGGGTGGACGGACAAGGTAAGGCAAGGTGCAGGCAACTCTAGACCAAAGCACTGAGCTGAAGGAAACAGAAACGTAGTTTCGAGTTCGCAAGTCGCACGGCGGGGCAAGTCTACTCGACAGGTAAACCGGGTAGGGCGTCGCTGCACAGGTTGGGAACGTCTGCCCAGCGGGCAACCCGCGGAGGGCACCGCTGCACGACAGGATCGAACAACGAGTTTTCTATGATTAAGGTTGCGATAAGGCGTGTGGAGGTGCGAGTAAAGTGTCGACGGTTGGGCGAGCTGTGGGTAGGCACCAAAAGGGCAACACGCCGGAAGTGAGGGCCGAACAAAGCACCGAACTGCAGTAACCGGTTGTGATGAACTGGGCAAGGCCAACCCGACCCAGCAAGGGTGGGTGCTCCTAAACGACGGTTCGGGCACTGCTGAACGGTGCAGGCCGAATTATGACGTTTGACAGAATTGTTGAAAGGAAGTTTGGGGTTCCTTCACAAAGGCTGTAAATGTATGTTTATTTATAAAATATCATTATCATCATTGTTGGGTAGACTCTTATCAGGGGGTTTCCCCTCCCATTAAAGATTGTATTCGTTGTGCACATGTTATAAATGATAATGATGATGAAAGAAGATTAAGTGAATGTTTCCATTGTGTTATGAATTTCAAACGCTTAGAAAGTGAAAAATAAACTAAGTATGGAATGTTAGGCCTAGTCCACACTTGAAAGTATTGTTGAAAAGAAATTGGGTGGTGGTGTTGCACCTGCCTATGAGCGGTGGAAAGACTACTGCCAAGATAGGGGCATGACAGCAGTTCTTGTGGGAGGGTGTGCCCACCCGCATCACAACAGCATGCAGCGTGTCGCTGTGATGCGGGTGGGTAGGCCCACGATCAGGCACGGTCGCCCACAGCATGCAGCATGTCGTCATGCCACAAGTGGGCACACCTACGCCTACGCACCCGCGCGTCACGGCAGCGTGCAACACATCGTCGTGCCACAGGTGGGCACACCCATGAACGAGTGTGCCAACCCTGAGAAAAACACAAAACAGCCCCTTGGTAAGCTAGGGGGTCGATTCTCAGAATCAACCCCGTGGCTTGCCCAGAGTCCGATTCCAAGAATCAACCCCCTAGCTTGCAGAGGGTGATTCTCACCTGGGTCGATTATCAGAATTGGCCCCCTAGCAAGCCAGAGGGCCAGTTCCCATAATGCCCCCTGGCAGGCCAAGGGGGGATTCAGGGAATCGCCCCCCTGGGTTGATTCTCAAAATCGGCCCCCTCGCCTGCTGCGGCCAATTCTGTGAATTAACCGAGGGGGTGATCTTGGAAATCGGCCCCCTAACAGATCAAGGGGATGATTTTGAGAATCGTCCCAAGGGGGTGGGGGGTGATTCTCAAAATCACCCCCTTGCCCTGCGTGAGGCGATTCTCAGAATTTCCCTCTAGTCTACCTAGGGCGATTTTGGGATAGGGCAAGCGGTCATTTCTAAGAATCGACCCCCTGGCCTATAGGGGGCCAATTCTGGGAATTGGCCCTCGTGTAGGCCAAGGGGTTGTTTTTCATTTTTCCCTAGGCAGACAGGCCCACGACATGGAAGCGTGCAGCACGTCACCATGCAGCGGGCGCGCATGCCCACAGTCGAACGTACCCGTGACATGGTAGCATGCAGCACGTCGACGTGTCGCAAGTGGGCACACCCACTGGTGAGCGCGCCCAACCGTGGGCATGCCCGCCCTGGGAAAAATGTAAAATCGCCCCCCTAGCAAGCTAGGGGGCCAACTCTCATAATTGTCCCCTTGGCTTGCTCAAAGGTCGATTCCCATAATCGGCCCCTGGCAACCTAGGGGGTGATTCCTAGAATTTCCCCACTAGCCTGCCGGCCTGGCTTGCCAGGGGGTCGATTCCCAAAATTGCCCCCTCCAGGATAGGTCGGCAGGCCAATTGGGAAATTCTAGGAATCACCTGGGAAGATTCTCTGAATTGTCCCCCTATCCTACCAGGGATCCTATTCCCATAATCGGCCCCCTAGCCTACCAGGGGTGATTCTGGGAATCAACCCAAGGGGGAAATTCCGATAATCGCCCCTAGTAAGCGAGGGGTACAATTCCCATAATCGCCCTTGGTAGGCCAAGGTGGTGATTCCCAAAATCGCTCCCTAGGCCAATTCCCAGAATCGCCCCCTACAGGCCAGGGGGCGATTTTGGGAATCACCCCCTGGCCTACCAAGGACCTAGGAATTGTACCCCTAGCCTACTGGGGAAAACTCTTATAATCGCCCCCTAGCTTGCCGGAGGCGATTATCATAATTGCCCCCTTAGGTTGATTCCCAGAATCTGCCAAGGGGGTGATTCCTAGAATTTCCCCACTTACCTGTCAGCCTGGCCTTGAGGAGGTGATTCTAGGAGTCAGCCCCATGGCAGGCGAGGGGGCTGATTCTCAGTGGCGATTATAAGAATCACCCCCTGGCCTACCGAGGTTCGATTATGGGAATCAGCCTTCGACCAATCCAAGGGGACAATTCTGAGAATTAGCCCCCTAACTTGCCAGGGGGGCCATTTTTTGTTTTTCCCAAGGCAGGCATGCCCACGACTAGTGCGCTCACCCATGGGTGTGACTGCCTAGGACACCTCGATGTGCTGCATGTTGTCGTGTCACGGGTACGTCCGACTGTGTGCCTGCACGCCCGCTACATGGTGGCGTGTTCTGCGCTACCATGCCGTGGGCTTGCCCGTCTAGGGTAAAACAAAAAACGACCCCCTGGCCTCCATGAGGGGCGATTCCTAGAATTGGCCCCCTGCAGGCCATGGGGCTGATTCTCATAATTGACCACCTAGCTTGGGTGATTCTGGGAATTTCCCTAGGAGGGTGATTCTGGGAATTACCTTAGGAGGGCGATTCTTGGAATCACCCCCCTGTTCCTGGTAGGTCAAGGGACGATACCCAAAATAGTCCCCTAGCTTGTCGGGGGCGATTCTGGGAATCGACCCCCTAGCTTAAGAATCGTCCTTGTAGCCTAACGAGGGTCGATTCTGGGAATCGGCTCCCGAGCAGGCCAGGGAGTTGTTTTATGTTTTTCCTGGAGCGGGTAGGCTCACATCCGTGTGGGCCCACCCACAGGTCGTGCTTGTGGGCGGGCGCGCTAAGCTGTGTGGTGTCTGCCCACAGCATGACAGTGTGCAACATGTTGCCATTCCACCGGTAGATGCGGCCACACACAGGCTTGTGTCTGTGGGTGGACATGCCCGGATGTGGGGGCACCCGGCTGTGGGTGTGCCTACCCTCGGCATAGCAACGTGTTGGGCGGGCGAGCCCATCCTTAGGCATGCTCATCTGTGGCAAGACAACGTGCAGCACGTCGCCGTGCCGTGAGTAAGAATGCCCATTGTCAGGTGCACCCACCCACAAGCACAAATCACCCCCTGGCCTGTCAGGGGCGATTCCCTCGGTCGATTCCAAGAATTGTCATCAGTAGGGTAGGGGGACAATTATGGGAATCAAACCCCTTGGCCTACTGAGGGCGATTCTCAGAATCATTCCCCTGGCATGTTGTGGGTGATTCTAGGAATCTGCCCAGGGGGACGATTCCAAAGAGTTGGCCAAAGGGGACAATCCTGGGAATCAGCCCAGTGGGGCGATTCTGAGAATCAGACCAGCGGGGTGATTCTGAGAATTTCCCCCTGTAGGCAAAGGGGTGATTCCGGAAATTGGACGAGGAGGGTGATTCTGAGAATCACCCCTGGTAGGCCAAGGGGAGATTCTAAGAATCGCCCCCGACAAGCTAGGGGTGATTCTAGGAATCAGCCCCCTGGCAGGCCAGAAGTTTGATTCTGAGAATTGGCCCAGGAGGGTGATTCCCATAATCGTCCCCTTGGACTATCAGAGGTGATTCTCAAAATCATCCCCTGAGTAGGCCAGGGTGGCGATTTTGAGAATCGGCATTTTGCCCAGGGTGGGCAAGTCCACTGCCGGGTGCAACACGACACTAAGGCACAGTGTACCCCTAGCAGGGGGTCTACCAAGGGACCAGGGACAAACGAAAAAATAATTTTTTTTTTTATAAGGAATGGAAAAAAAATTGTCCTTGTTTGAACCTAAGATCCAACTTGTCATGGGGATCGATGTGCATGTTTCTGGCCCTTTTTTCTTTTTAGAATTGCCCCCCTAGGTCAATTCTGGGAATCACCCCAGTGGCCTCCCGAGAGGCGATTCTCAGAATCGCCCCTGGCCTACGAGGGGCTGATTCCCAGAATCACCCCTGGCAGGCTAGGGGGGTGATTTTTGGAATCGCCCCCTCAGCCCACGGGGGTGATTCTAGGAATCACCCCCTCGGCCCATGGGGGTGACTCTGATAATAACCCCAGCAGGTCAGGGGATGAGTCCCAGAATCACCCCCTGGCCTTTCGGAGGCAATTTTAGGAATCGCCTCCCTAGCCTGCCAGGGGTCTGTTTTACATTTTTCCCATCACCAAACGTGACACGACACTAAGGCGTAGAGGCCCCCTAGCAAGGGGGCTGCCAAGGGACCAAGGATAAATGTAAAAATAAATAAATTGTTTTCTAAGGAATGGATTTTTTTTGTTCCTTGTATTTGATAAGTCAAAATGTTTTGAATACAATTATTATGTGCTTGGGGGGAACCATTCTGTAGAAGCTCATGTTATAAAAATTATATATTACAAAGCAATGGAACAAATAAAATATATTGCAGAAATATAAACACAAAAGACACATAAAACAAGACCCTGGACCCCCCATGCAACGCAAATATTACGGGCGGTGTTTCCGCCACATTACGAATTCGGGTCCAATGTGGTGATACCTTTGACTGATTATAGCAACTCCATTGTTGCTTCATTTGTTGGACAATGACTCCACTTTGGACCTGGCTATTTCTCATCTTCATCATCATACTTGAAGACCAATTGAAACTGAGCAATATCTCAGTTTCTCCCTGGTTGCAACTTTGGTTAATAAAACTGTAGGATTCTAGCTAGTGTGTATCTTTTCCAGTTTCAACTGTACATCTTCCAACACTGATCGTATGAAATGGTACTTGATTTGTATATGTTTAGGCTTGGAATGAAATGGAGATTTATTTGCAATATGTATGGCACTCTGGTTGTCACTGTATAACCTTCCTAACTCCTGCTTCTTACCCAATTCATCCAGAAACCTTTATAACCAAATCATTTCTTTACTAGCCTCTGTAGCAGCAACATACTCTGCTTCAGTTGTTGAGACTGAACAACACTTTGCAGGTTTCATTTTGAAACCCAACTGACAGTTGTTTCTCCTATAGTAAACACATACCCTGTTGTGCTCCTCTTGTTATCTCTATCACCCACCATATATGCATCAACATATCCATGTAGAGAAATGTTTGAACCACCAAAGCATAATGCTTGATTTGTGGTATCTGTCAAATACCTGAGAATCCACTTCACCACCATCCAATGTTCTTTTTTTGGATTGTTCATGTACCTGCCTATAACTCCCACTGCATGCGCAATATCAGGCCTTGTGAGGACCATTGCATACATTAAGCTTCCAACTGCTGATGCATATGGGATTTTAGACATATAAGCCATTTCTTCCTGAGTCTTGGGACACACCTCCTTACTTAGTTTGAAATGGCTAGCCAAAGGTATACTAATTGGTTTTGTATTCTGCATTTTAAATCTTTTCAACACATTTTCTATGTACTCACTTTCACACAACGTTAATTTTCGATTCTTCCTATCTCTAGTTATTCTCATACCAAGGATTTGTTTTGAAGCATCCAAATCCTTCATTGCAAATGAGTTTGCAAATTTTCTTTTGAGCACATTTATTTCCTGCATGTTAGAACCTGCAACAAGCATGTCATCTACATACAATAAAAATATAATATAGTTGCCATCATTTTTCCTTTTCAGATAAACACAATGATAGAGTGACATCTAGTATAACCTTGTTCAGACATAAACTTGTCAAATTTTAGATACCACTGCCTTGGAGCCTGTTTTAAGCCATACAAGCTCTTCTTCAACCTGCACACTAGTTTCTCCTTCCCTTTCACCTCATATCCTTGTGGCTACTGCATATATATCTCTTCCTCCAAATCCCCATGGAGAAAGGTTGTCTTTACATCTAACTGCTCAATATGCAAATCTTCAGCTGCTACTAGACTTAAAAGAGTTCTGATTGAAGTCATTTTAACAACAGGACAAAATATTTCATCAAAATCAATACCTTTCTTCTATGCAAACCCCTTCACCAGAAGTCTAGCTTTGTACCTCTGTTTTCCTCCATCTTCTTCCTTTAGCCTATAAACCCATTTATTCTTCAATGTAGTTTTTCCCGCAAGCAACCTGACTAAGTCCCAAGTCTGGTTATGCATTAAGGATTCCATCTCTTCTTCTTTGGCTACCTCCCACTTCTTCCTGCTTTCAACCTGCATTGCTTCTTCATAACATTCAGGTTCACCGGAATCAATCAACAATAAATAATATAATGAAGGAGAGTATCGTTTAGGGGGTCTACTTATACTGGTAGATCTTCTAACACCACTTTCAAGTGTTTGGGGTGCCTGTTTCTATTGTGGTAGTTGCTATTGTTGTGGTTGTTGATTATTATTATTTTTAGGCATCTTTACTTTTTCAGTGATTTCATCAAGGACTGTGTATTCCTTGTTTTCTTTTTCCTGTTTCTTTTCCTGCAACTGATTCTTATACAAGAACTTTTCATTGAATATTACATCTCTTCTCCTAATGATTTTGTGATTTTAGTAATCATATAAGCGATAACCAAAATCATTAACACCATATCCAATAAAGGTACATTTCTTTGACTTTGCCTCAAGCTTTTTTCTATTTTCTTTATCAATATGGACAAAGGCCTCACAACCAAAAAGGCTTTAAAAAAGAGTAATTTACCTTTTTACCTGTCCATGCTTCCTCTGGAGCACCACCATCCAAGGAACTTGAAGGCCCTCTGTTTATTAGATAAACAACAATATCTACAGCATCTTCCCAAAACTGTAAAGGTAATCCTGCATGAAATCTCATGCTCCTTGCACGTTCCATGATTGTTCTGTTCATCCTTTCTGACACACCATTTTCTTGTGGTGTTCTTGGAACTGTCTTCTATCTGCGAATTCCATGTTGTGAACAGTACCTATCGAACTCTTTGCTGCAATATTCACCTCCATTGTCTGATCTAAGACACTTCAATTTCTTTCCTATCTCAACCTCAACCAAAGCTTTCCATTTCTTGAAAATATCAAATAAATCAGATTTATTCTTAATACAATAAATCCAAGTTTTTCTAGTTGCATCATCAATAAAAGTAACATAATAATGAGAGCCACCGAGAGATGATACCTAAGCAAGTCCCCATACATCTGTATCCACAAGTTCTAATTTTTCGCTCTTCTTTTCTTTCCCAACTCTAAGAAATCTGACTCTCTTCTATTTTCCATAAATGCAATTCTCACAGAAATCCAAATCAACATCTTCAAACCTGGCAAAAAATTCCTTGAGTGAAGAATCTTCATCCCCTTTTCACTCATGTGTCCAAGCCTATGATGCCATAATGTTGCATCTGCTCCTTTGGAAGTTAAAGCATTCACAGAGTTAGAAATACCATTGCATAAATACAATGTACCAACCTTTTTTCCTTTTGCTATTACCAGGGCTCCTTTGGTGACCTTCTAGGCTTTATCTGTGAAAGTTGTCACACAACCTTCACCCCCTAACTGCCCTGTTGAAATCAGATTTTTCTTTAGATCTGGAATATGCCTTACCTCCTTTAGTAGCCATTGGTTTCCATTTTGCTGTTTTACAAGAACCTTACCCATTCCAAAAATTTTACAGGGTTTATCATCACCCAAACGAACTTGTCCAAAATCTCCTTAAACATAGTCATGAAAGTATTTCTTATCAGGTGTGGCATGGAATGAGGCCCCTGAATCCACCACCCAAGAATCAGTAATATTTTTGAAAGAAAGAATCAAAGCATCTTGTAACACCTCACCTGTCACATTTGCTTCATGATTGTTTTCTTGCTGTGAATCTCCTTCTTTTCCCTTCCGAGATCTACAGTCTTTCTTTAGGTGTCCTTTCTTTCCGCATTTCCAGCACACTATCCCCGATCTGGACTTGGATCTGCCTTTCCTTGATTTACTGCGATATCCTGAGCTCTTTCCTCTTTCCATTTTTCTTCCTCTAGACTCTGCACTCAAAGCATTTCCCGATGTCTCACCGGAGCTTTTCCGTCGCATTTCCTCGCTAAGGATAACACCGACAACATCATCAAACTTTAAAGTACTAGAATCCAGAAATGAAGTTACTAATGGCCATTACCAAACCATTCCAACTTTCTGGTAATGAGCACAAGAATAACAGAGCTCTAACTTCATCATCAAAGTTTACCCCTACAGAACATAACTGACTTGTAACAGTATTAAAATCATTTAAATGGTCTGCAACATATCCACCTTCTGACATCTTCATATTAAATAACCGTTTCATAAGAAATAGCTTGTTTGAGGTCGAGGGTTTTTCATATAGTTTCTCCAACACCTTAATCAAACCCTCTGTCGTTGTTTCCTTCGAAATGTTGAAGGCGACCGATGCTGTGAAGCACAACCGTACTGTTTCGAGTTCCTTTCTATCAAGAAGGTTCCATTCTTCATCTATCATACCCATTAGCATCTTTGTTTTTCCGCCCAATACAAATTCTCTCCTACTTATCCAACGCTTTTCTCCTCCAAATAGGTTAAGACATATACCTAATTATAGATCTTCTATGATCTAGATATACAGCGTAGTCTGCATTAACAAATCCATATATTTAGAAAACTTTGTCCACTATTGGTCATCCTTGGTAACATAATCTGTCACTAGTAGTGCCACACAAATACCTAAAAACCTTCATTACTATTGTACAATACTCCTTCCCTAGTTTTGAATATACTTGGTTAATAGTCCCACTACATGTGCGATGTTTGGTCTAGTACATACCATTGTATATATCAAGCTTCCAATCAAACTAGAATGTGAAATATGGGGCATGTCCTCTTCCTCTTCATTTGTCTTGGGGCAATGAAAAATAGATAATTTTACACTTACAAGAATAAGAACCTTCAATTATGATATAACCATAGTTTCTTGTTTTCTCAGTCTCTTTTAATTTCCATGCTAAAAATTAAATTTATAGTACCAATATCCTTCATGTCAAATTTAGAGGACAACTAAGTTTTCACTTCCCAGATGATTTCCCTATCATTTTCAATAAACGCCATATCATCCATATATAATACTAGAAAAATAAGATGATTACCGAGTAATTTGAAATACAGAGTGATTTAATTTGCTCCTTATGCAACCAAGTCCCAAAATATAAGTATCAAATTTTTTATATGACATCCTTGGTGGTTGCTTTAACCTATACAAGGAATTTTCTAGCCTACACACTAGTTATTTCTTTCATTCACAACAAATCCTTCTGGTTTCTTCATCGGATTTTTTCTTCTAGATCCCCATCATGTAGGAATGTTGTCTTCATGTCCATCTGTTCTACTTCAAAATCAAAAGCAAAAACAATACATAAAAGAAATATAATAGAAGTTATCATTCCAATAGGAGAAAATAACTCACTTTTTAGTCAATTTAGTGTCCTAAATTGCTTGCATAAATTATCAACCGAGGTTTGTAAGTTGATGAAGTGTGGTGCACTATATGTGCTTAGTTAACATTTTTCTTACTTCGTTGTTTTTTATTTTGTGTTGTTTTGGGGGGTTTCCGTTCTTTGATGTCTAAGAATGTTCAACCTAAAACTATGAGAAGATTTAAGTGAATCTAATGAATTTTAAGGAGGAAGAAAAAAAGGAAATATTCCTAAGTTAATCTAACTCTCATAACAAACCAAAAATTGTTGGCTAGTTAGAACCTATTTTGGAAAACAAGGCATCTATCTTATCTTATCATTAGTCCTAATCCATGGATCTAATTCTTAAAACCAAGAATGAAATTGCAATGTTTGTTTGAAGTACAGGTAGAAAATGAAATCAGTTAAAGTACTTCTGGTTAGTTTAGCATTCAATCATGAAGTATGATTTTCTTGAGATGGAGTATAAGCAACTTTCTATACTTTAACTTCTAATGTCCTAGAAAAATAAGCAGAGTATGCAGAGAAAAATATCTATTGTAAACATTCAATCATTTAGTTTTGAGATATGATTAAATCAATCTCCTTGGAATGGTTATTGGGAATATCAGTGATGCAACTAAGTGAGAATCTAAAAGCAAAAAGGTGAATGCATGTAAAACTATCTGTAAACAACCAATGTATTTCTGACTTTCTCCAACATTGAAATGTGAAGCATTACCCTCTTGAAGTGTTGTGTAAGAAGTCAATTATGCCTTAGTTCCTAAGTTCCTAGAAAGCTAATAACAATGTACTGAGTAATTTCAATCACTGTATGAATTAGACATTTAACAATTTAGTTTAGGATCATCATCATCTTGAAATGGCTTTTGAAAACATCCATTAACATAGTTAATTGACAATTTTGTTCTAAGAAAATGAATGACAAAATAGTAAGAAAACTAAGCAACTGTGTATTCTTAGTACTTCAGTCTTAATTCAGTTTGGAAACAGAATTGTTTTTCTCCACGAAATACCTTAGAAGAACAAGGTTTCACAGTTGTGATTTATCACTATGCTATTGATCAAACATTGGAATGAAATATTATCCTAATTAGAAACAATTTGCTGAAAACATAGTAATGGAAATTGAACTAAAAACAACAAATGAAAAAAAACCTCCTTGAGTGCAGGGGCCCTCTGCAACTGATTTGGTTGGACTACTAGCTAGTTAAGGATGCTCTTAAACAATAATTCGCAACATGAACTTTATATTATGATAAAATGAAGTCTGAATACAGAGTATCAACAAAAAGGTTGAATTTAACACTTAATTTTTGAAAAATGTTGAATTGAACACTTAATTTCTGAACTCCTTTCTCGGTTCTATGCAACCGATATTTAAAGGAAAATAACATAAATGTTTGTGAGATGAACTTGCTACCGGTGGCTAATTCGAATTAGATTTGCAATAGGACTATTAGACTCTTGATTTTATACAAAAGAGAAAATCAAGAGCCATACTACTTCTAGATAATGTACTTTGACTCCATCTTTGACCATGATCTTAGGCTCACTTTTCTGTCGATCTGGACTGCATGGATAGGATAGAAACCATGTGGAGATGATTCTAGAAATGCCCATGTGGCCCAATTCTTCATTTGACACATGGAACCTATCAAACCATGAGAGTAGCTACGAAATCCATAGTTAGTTGCAGAATAGGCACGTTCTGTAGCTAATTTGCAAAAATCTATCAAATAGCAAGAACATGAAAATATAATATGGAAATCATTTTAATGCTTTCCTTAAGACAAAAATTAACATTTAACATTAATTGGGGTTTGTAATATTATGAGAAAATGAGGGAAAAAGGTGATAACAACTGTTAAGGAGAGAGTAATTCTGAGGTTCAACATACCCCCACTACAAAATCATTACATGTCCTCATGCAATTTTCCAAAAATGTGAGTTCTTCTCCCCTACTGCATTTTCTCAGACACCTCTACTAGTACATCCAATTTCCTTCTTTTGTTCTTCTTTGAAGTGATTGTCATTCTAGGCCTTCTCATAAGAATATTGTACTTGAAGTTAATGATTGCTTTGTTCAAAATCTTATTCTTTCTGTTACACAAAAATATCGTCACCTTGATTATTTACAGTCAGTATGGGTCTATCACTACCTATACCAGCCTCCTAAGTAAGTCTCAGACCTTAGCTCTTCAAAATAAGCTTTGGAAATGAGAGAAAGACATCAAAAAGCAATGTAACTCTGGTT